>CM069906.1:14085832-14381248 GCA_036172215.1 Camellia granthamiana
TGCATTCCTTTCATTTTTTGAGTTCTTGGTTTCATTGTATATCTGATACATTTTTCTGTGCCTATACAGATATATGGTTTTGACAGGGACTACAAAGATTTTGGTGTCGCTCAGTTCATAACAAAGTATTTTGTCATAAGAAATTGCTTGCCCAATGCCAAGTTTGATATGATTCTTTCACCATGGAATCCTCCTCCTGAATGGGGAAAGTATGAACTTATCTTAGCCTCTACTTGCTGCATTTAATGATAAGTATAGGATTTTTTTTTCTTCGAGTTATAAGACACCACAATTATTAAGACTTATTATTATCTTTGTATTTGATGATCTGTAGCTTTATAAAATTGAATAGCGGTCTTTCATGGTTCTCTGCTTCTCTTGATATTCTGCTTTGTGTTTTAGCTAATATTCAGTCATGGTCATGCAAAAGCTTTTATTTTCCCGTCAATTCCATGATTTTATACTTTTCTGTTTAACTTTGTAAACTACTATCTTTCCCCACTAAATATGATTTATTTTATTTTATTTTATTTTATTTTTATGTTAGGCAGCACACCCTTGAATGCCTTCCTATTTGCTTTTCCTTCATGTAGCCTGAATGTGTAGTTGAATGCCTTCCTTCTTGGTTCTAACAAACAAGGTTCTAGCATCAACCTCCAGCCATAAATCTATAAGATGAATCTAACTCTTACGTTCTCAAGTGACACCATTAGCATTGAATGCTATGATATTCCAGTCTAACTTTTTGACCATTAATCCTTTGTCTATTGAACAGAGGAATTCAAGGATTTCTGAGGATTTGTCCTACCCTTTTTATGTTAAGGAGATTTAGGTGCTCTTGCTTTCTTGGTTTTGGTTCCACTTTATTTTTTAGCAGTTCTTTCTGGCTGTTTGATTCTGTCCAACTTTCTCAAACTTCTTACTGAATTTCACATTGAAAAATAATGAAATATTAGAGTAAAGTATTAGAAATGTGCCCTTATATTGCTCTTTGTTTTGTTGAGTGGCTTCTAGTTTCTAACCATAATATTCTTTTCTTTCAAATACATTAATAAAATGGACTGAAATCTAGCTATGCTCTCTTTTGCTTTATAGTATGATATCACTTATCATAAGAATGTGTGGACTTTGTTAATTTTAGTTAGGAAATACTATTCACCTTCTTTAGGTATTTTCTTTTCCTTTTGAGTATCAATATAAAAAACTCTTCGACTTCTTTTTCTAGAGCTACTACAATTGGAGTAGGCCTCGGCCTATCCGTCCTTTAAGACCAAAACCGCAACCCAGTTACATGGACTGTCATCATCTACATTCCAAGAAACCAATTTTCCATTGGGATCTTGAAGGTCAGCTTTGAAGACTATCAAGCCCAGAACATCATCGTTTAGAGATGGATTCAAAGATCTCACAGAAATAGGAAATAGAAGCATCACAATTACTACTAACAAACTAAACAGCTTCATTTCTGATCTCTAGCTGGAAACAAACATTAATCAGTTTTCTCAATCTTCCATCAAAGATTATTATACCTTTTCTAACCTTGAATACAAGCTGTATCTATAAAAAAAAATAAAATGGGTCTAACGAACTCAGAACAGTCCCCAAAATACAGAACAAAAGAATGAAGGCATTGCTTGATTTTGTGAAGAAACCCAACTCAAAGAGAAAAATGGAGATGAAAATAAAGCTGAAACAGAGCTAAAATGACTGATATCAAACTTTTTAAAGCAAAACCTAACTTTATATATATATGTGTGTATGTGTGTGTGTGTGGTTGCTTCTAACTGCTAGAAATTGAGAACCAAACAGAGCTTGACAAAAAAAAATGTGAAAAGAAGGTAGAGAAGACTAGAATGAAGCACAACAAAACAGGTGCATTAGCAGCCAAAAAAAAGGCCAAGAAATCAAAAGGCACAAGCTGAAATAGATGCGAATCTTTGAAGGTAAAAGGGTTTTGAAACCCTAGAAAAGTATCGATTCAAGCTTGGAGGAGCTGTGAAGGAACAAGGGTGAATAAACAAGGAAAGAGTTCGATCTAGGAATTACAAAATGATGAGAGCTCAGTACTTGAAGTACCAGAAAGCAAGAACACGAACGAATAGAGTCCTAATCCTAAATGGAGTGCATGTGTGTGTGGATGTGTGTGTGGAAGAGAAGGAGAGAGGGGAGGGGGGAATCTGAACATACCTGAGATTTTTTCCAGACCTAAAAGAAGAGAAGAAGCAGTCTCACCGCCGAACCGTTGAGCTGTCGAACGAGTCTCGAATTGTCGAGTATTGCTGTTACCGAACCAGTCTCACCGAACCGTCGATCGCTGCCACCATTGATCGTTCCCCTTCGAAATCTCATGCCGCTGAACACCAGACTCCCTTTCGAACCCTCTTTCTTCTCCCTTCTCTTCTTGGTTATCTGATTTACAGCTTTCTTTCTGTTGTTTTTGGAACCCTAATAGAAACCAAACAGTTTGTATATATTTTGATTAAAAAAAATTCTAATATATTTTTGGTCATCGGCGCCGCATCCTATTTCATTTTGGCGCTTTTTTATTTCGATCATATCATTCACGATATAAATTGTCTGTCGTGAAAAGTATAATATTTTATATGATCGACTTTTTGTGTATTGTAGAAAGTATAATTTTTAACGATTGACTTTTTGTGCGCCGTGAAATATTTAATATTTTTAACAACTGTTGTACGTATGTCGTGTATAATTGATGTATTAACGGCATACCATATGCACGTCATAAAAAATTTTATTATCTACGGCTAATATTACAAGTCGTAAAAAAATCATCGTTATTAGCATTCACGACCTACGCAATAGACACGTTGTGGTTGGAAAATTATTTACTACATGCAAATAAAACAAGTCGTAAAAATGAGAAATCACGTCTTACATTTACTGTATGTCGTTGATGTGAAGCTGTAAAAACCCAGTTTTGTTGTAGTGGGCTAAGTTCCCCTTTTTGGTTATGTAACGTGAGACTATCATACTTATGACATCACCTTTATGTATATAAAGTAGTTTTTGAAATTTATGTCCCCATGTATGTTTTGTACAGCTCAATAGACGTTGTATTTTGTATAATTGCTTCCGCTAGCCCCTTAATTATATACTATTCTGTACAGAGGCCTTTGATAATCTATGGATTACTGGCCGGTTACGATGGTAAATCTATAGGGCGGGGTTTGCGTCGTGACACACAAGATACCTGTTTGGAACTGAGACTATTAAGATGTGATAATATTCCCATATAATTCAAAATTTTCTGTTATAGATTAGCATGTGAAACCTTATTTGGGGATACTACATTATATGCATAACTTAAAAACCTTTGGCACGGTCAATGAAGGCTAGATAACTGTTATGTTGAGAAATAATGAATTACGAACTGCGTTGGAATAATGTCAAGACTATTATTATCAATAGACTAAAAAGACTAAGAATTTGTATTTGTTATTAGTAATGCATTGACTATTAAATTCAATTTGAAGAATCTAGCATATCAATAGTGGAATATTTTGATTTATCTGAAAAGTATGGAGAATCATGAAAATCCTTTGAAATGAACCTTCTACTTGGAGTATATGAATTATAGATTGATGAATTAAAGTATATAAGTTATGTGATTAATGACAACAGAAACGGTAATGAATCACTAATTTGGGTTATTAACCGTTAAGTGATGACAAATAAGTTCAATTTCTATGAAGAGAATCAAATGAAAAGGAAGTTACGTAAGAAAGGAAATGCAATGGGACCAAGTTATATGACTGATTTTCGGTACAAGCATCTTTAGTTTGGAGAACCAAACTTTCTAAGGGGGGGGAGAGACTGTCACGACTCCACCATGTATAATAATTAATATTTAATTAATTAAGGAGATTTGAATTTTAATTGCCCATTAGTCTGATTGAATTTGGGATTTATAAAAATTATGAAGACTAATTTGCATATAATTTTATTGAGAATTTATTTAATTTATTTTTGGAATTAGAAATTGAAAGCTTAAATAGCTCAAGAATGTGAAATTAATGAGTTGAATTAGTTTAATTTCGAGTATCAGACTGTATGGGAGTTTAATTAAATATTCGATTCAGATTTGTAAAATTGAGATTTGATTAATTGGGTCCGAATTGGAGTTAATTAAGTTATGAGAATAGAGAATTAAGATCATTATGAATTAAATTTATTTATGAGGTATTCAATTGAGTATGTAATTTATTGACGAAGATTTTGAGTTTGATCTGAAATTGAATGCCTTAATGATGTGAGAAATGAAAATTGACAATGGAAATAAGTTTAATTCGATATTTAGAGCCTCTTGGGAGCTTGATTAAAAATCTAATTCAGATTGATAAATTTAAATATAATTAATTGGGACTTAATTGAGGTCAATTAGACTAATTAAATTTTGTGAGATTTATGATTAATCAAGATTAATTAAGACTAGGTGATGATTAATTAAGTTAATATGTAATTAGCAAACTAATCTAATCCTACTCAAAATTAATTAAATTATTAGTGTATGCCTAAGAGAATTCTAGAAAGTTGGAGAGTCTTATTGGTTCTAGCTATTGTATGTATGGGAAGAGAAGTTTTTTTTTTGGTTACAGGAAAATCCTTCTTACTCGCTCGCAGGTTTAAGGCAGCGCCTCTTACAGAAATTATCAGGATATCCTGTTGTCCGGTCTAAATAAAGAGACTATAACTTGGGAACTTGTCTCGACTTCCCAAGATAAGTTCCGCTTAAGTCAAGACTCGCACAACGGGGGAGTATTGAACCCACACCAAGTGCGATGAAGCTGCTTGAAACTAACCTCCTAACCAACTGTAGCGACCCTGATTTCTTCGTAAGTCTTTATTTATTTATTATTACTTGATTTTATTTTTGGCTTTATTAATTGCGTAGTTATATAAGAATTTAATGTAATATTTAATTAATTTAATGTGTTAATTAATTATATATAATTAATCTGATTATTTATATATTTATATATATATTAAAAAAGAAATTATTGATATAAATTTTATATAAGATATTTATATTTATATATGTAATTTATTTGTATAATATAATATAAGTAGTGATTAGGTTTAGAAGTTCATAAGAAAACAAAGAATGAAAAAAAAAAAGAAAAAAAGAAAAGAAAAGAGGAGAGCAGCAGGCCCAGAGAGAGAGAGAGACTAATCAAAGAAAAGGGTTTTTTACGGGTCAGTCCCATTTTTAAGAGTTATTACCCAACAGGTCCTGAGTAGAGACTTTTTTACCTATAAGTCCTAAACATTTTTATTTATCCCGTTTTTGCCCTGAAGTTTTCATTCTCATATTTAGATCTGGAGATGAAAAAAAAAGCTCTCTCTACACATCTCTCTCAGCCACACTATGAGTGGTCTGATCGAAGAAGAAGATCCGCCACCATCGCCGGCGCATTCAAGGAGAATGTTCACTACGAAGTCTAGATCTACAACCGCTGTAGTCCACCATCGCCGAGCTACACATAGATGATTTCCCGAAGCTCGCTGACAAAACCTTCAAGGTTGCCGATTGCCCTAGCAAGCGAACCATTTCCTAATCCATTTCCTTTTCCCTTTCTTTTCATCTCTCTCTCTCTCTCTCTCTCTCTCTCTCTATCTCTCTAAATCGATCTATCTCTATAGATTCACATATATATATGTGTGTGTGTGTGTGTTTGTGTTATATATCTGTGTAAAATATCTGATTCTGTGTTTTATGGCGCTAATGAATCTCTATGTTTTGGGTGTTTTGAAACCGTTTTGGCCTTTAATTTGATCATCAAAGTATTTAATGTTTGTAATGTTGTTTAACTTGGTAGTTATGCTCTGTTCCTCATTTTCTATGTTCAAAAAAAAAAAAGAAAGTGTTTTTCAGTGATAAACCAGTGATAAATTTATTTAAATCAGTGATAAATTTGTTTAAACTAGTGATAAATTTGTTTAAACCAGTGATTAATTTTTTTAAACCAGTGATAAATTTGTTTAAGTCAGTGATAAATTTATTTAAACCAGTGATAAATTTGTAGTGTTGAGTCTAGGTGTAAAAATGGAAAATACTGCTTGATTTTTTTTTTTTTTGCAAACAGTCAGTGATAAATTTATCACTGAATGTATCTCTGATTCTTGTATTGGTTTGTAATGGTGTTTGTTTGATTTTCCTTCTATAATTTTTTTTACAAACAAATAGTGATAAATTTACCACTGACTCTGATTTTTGATACTGTCTTGATCTGTGAATGTGAAAAATAATGAGAACCATTTTATAGTAATGGCTTCTTGTCTCTCCCCTTCATTCTCTTCATTCTCTCCTTCATTCTCTTTATTTGTTCTGATTTCCAAACCGGAAATCGCCTGAGAATGGTTTCCAAATCTTCACATGTTTGTCTGCAACAAGCTGTTGGAAAGCTTGTGACGTCTTCTTTGCTTCATGTGTGTGGTGTGATATTGAGGGGTAAAGTTGGAAACAGAAATAGAACAGGACTTGCTGGGTATTAATTTGTTTGGATGGGACCGGCTGGTAAGTCCCCCCAAAGAAAAATAAAAAGAGTGCGCTGTGTGTGGCATGAAAAGAGAGACGGCGGCAAGGAGAGAGAGTAGAGGGAAGGAAAAGAAAGGGTTAGGATTTTGTTTTTGTAGCTCTATTAATTTTTTAAATATTTATTTGATCTTTAAAAAAATATCGTGAGTATAAAATTTACTTTTCTTGATTTATGTTTAATTCGTTATTTTTATTTATTTGATATGAGTTTGATTTTGTATTTATATAAAGATAATAGATTGATTTTAATTATTTTGATTAGTGGTGTATGTAAAGTTTAGGGTTTTTAGATGATTGATTGATTTTAATTATTTTGATTAGTTGTGTATGTAAGGTTTAAGATTTTTAGATAATTGATTGATTTTAATTATTTTAATTAGTTGTGTATGCCAGGTTTAGGGTTTAGGATTATTTTGATTTTAATTATTTTGATTAGTTTTGAATTATTGTTTTATTTGAGTGTTGGTGAGAAAAAGTATATAAAAAAAAAGTGAGGATTATGAGATTTATTTGAATGCCTTAGGTTTGGCATTTGTTATGTTTGTTCTCATGAGTGAGATGTTTTGTATATGTATATCGTTGCCTCGTTCTCAGGAGTAAACGAGTGCTTTGATTTACGCGCGTACGTATATGCTAACCATCCGGGGAGTGTGAGTCAAACTTGGGACGATATCCCCGTGCAAATTTGGCTTCGGAGCGGTGTTAGGTATACGGGAGGCACATGGGATATATGTGTAGGCCGGAAGTGAAGGGCCGAAGTAGTGGAATTAAGGTATAAAGAATTTAATTATGAATTCATTGTTATAGTGTGAATTGTATTGATTTGTACATCTTGAAAAATAGTAAGCAACCTTGATAAATTATGAAATTTGAGCAGGAGCATGTGTACATGATTCTAGACAACTTTTGTGTTTTAACTTTTTATTAAAAAGATCGATTAGAACTTATAATCGGATGATCTTGATTATTGTAGTTTTGATTCATCTTAGCAATGCAGATTTTAGAGGTTGTTTTAACCCACGAAACGAGCTTATTTTTATTGGTTTAACGTAAATTGAAGTAAAACATTATTTTGAACACTTTTCGTGTTTTGAACTTTTCCGAAAAAATTCATCTTACAACAGTTTCTTTTCGTTTTCAGTTCTAGATTTTTCGATCGAATTTCGGTTAGGATTTTGTATTAAGTTTTTCTCTCAACCTATTCAATTTCTACTAAATTCGTCCACTTAGCCTTTTAGGAAATTTGATTCTGTACAACTTTTCTTCTTTGAGTTTTGGTCAATTCGAATTATTTAAGTATGAAATTGTGCATTTTTATACTTCTTTAGCAAGTTATTAATGATTAAATTATACTAATTTTATTTTTTTTTGCAAGATGGTGGGTCTTACTAACTTTCTATGTAGGGTTGACCCACCATATTTTTATTTTTATTTTGTTTATTTTATAATCAATTTATATTTTGTTGTGTACGAGTAAGAAATTAAATGTCACCGTATCTCGGAAAACTACCCATTCGTCTCGGTGCGGATGGAACTACTTGTTTTGTCCCATAACAAGAATTAAATATATTTTTGTTTGTGTCTGGTGGATACGTGGATGTTAAATCTTATACTCATACCAGTATACCTGTTTACTGACCCATTTTGTCTCTTGGCAACTTGGGTGCATTCTGTTTGAGCGCAGCCAAGTTTCCTTTGCAGGATTAGTTGAGGCTATGGTGGTGACAAGAAACAACTATGATCGTAAGACATGTCGTTTGAACTTCTTTTGTTTTTTTGAGCTTAGGGTTGATATTAGTTAATGTATTTATTATTTTTATGACCTTGGTATTTTGATAATTTGGCATAGTTTGTAATTTTGCATTATTTAAGTTGTTTTGACTAGTTGTTGCTGCCTTAATGTTGAGGTATTGGATAGCTATGAATTTATGATAGATAGTTTGGTTGGCATTTTGTTCGTTTTTTTTATATCCCTTGTGATCTTTTGAGGATGAAAATTTATTTAAACCTTGTGGAGACAGAAACGTTTAAATTTTGTTTCACCCCTAGGATTTGGATGATGGAATATTGATTAGGGTTTAGTCATAATTTAATATTTAATTATCCAAATTTTTGGACATGACACCAACTGTGTTACGCCTAGAAGATTGGCCCAAGGGGGTTTGAACCTAGGACCTGGGGGCTTAAACCCCAAGCTTTTGCCAAGTTGCCAACTACCCTTGGGTTGAAGTTATTAAAAACCAAACTTTGTGCTAGAAGTATTGAAACAGCGCACACACACACACACACACACACAGAGAATGCCGAGAGGTGGAGAAAGGAAGAGAGAGAAAGGGAATTCAAGAAGAGATGAAGAATAAAAGAAGAAGAGGGCTTTGTGGGATATCAAAATTCAAGCTAAAAATTATGGAAAATTCATCTTAAGGTAAGAAATTTCATCCTCTTTCTAGTATTGTTTAAATAATCTAGACAAAAATTGATTCATGTGGATTTTGAGAGGATTAAAAATAAAGATTTGAAGATTAATTACATAAATTGATAGGAATTGGGTTTTGCATGTTAAATCAAGATAGGTTGAATTGAATGAGTTATAATTCTTGTACATTTGCTAAGTTTGAGTTCAATTTTGAGAATGATTCTTAAATTAAGTTCTATAAATTACATGCAACAATAATTGTTTGAAGATTTAGTCCATGCAATGGAGTATATAAATGACTTTGAACAAAAGTTTTGAAAATCATGAGTTCATGAAATTTGAGAGTTTGATTTGTATAATCTTGCATAAATTTAAGTTCCATTGTTACATGCATGAGGGAATTTCTATGAATATTTGAGTCTATATTTACATGCATCATGAATTTTGAAGAAATTGAGCCATTCAAGTTCATATTTTGAAGAGAAAAAGGAAATGTTTTATGAAAATCAAGTTTATGGAATTTGGGGTTAATCCTAAAGTTAGACAAGGTTTTGATTTTATTATGAAAAATAGAAATTGGTTTAATTTTGATTTTGAATCCATGCATGTAATTTAATTTAAAAGGTTTTATTCAAATTAAACATATTTTGAAACATTTGTAATTAAGTTTTGGATTAAAAAGTATGAGTTTATGAAGAATGAGCTTAATTCTTACATTAAAGGAGTTTTGATGTAAATGGTTTGAATTGGATCCTAATTTCACACATGCAAATATTTTCTAAAATTTTTTTACTTTAATTTCATGTTTTGAAGGAAAATGGAAAAGAGGTTGAAATTAATTTTATGTGATTGAAAAGAAATTGACAAGAAAATGATAAATTGGAACTAAGATCAAGTTTATGAGAGTTAATTTAGAAATTAATTATTTTGAGTTTGATTTTGGAAGTTATAATTAAATTAAGCTCCATGAATTATATGCAATCTCATTGTGCATCTGATTTTGAAAAAGAATTTAAAAAACCATGAATTCATGGGTTTTGATTTTGAAATTAAGTAAAGTTTTGAGTTAAATAAATTAATTATTATGTTTCAAGATTTTTAGCAAATAATTTATAAATAAATAAGTATTTATGTTTTCTAAGGTATTTTCATGGTTTTGATCAAGATATGTATGGATTTAAAGATTGAAAATGCATTGGAAGCCGTTTTTGAGAAATTTGGAATTCTGAAATTTTACAAACCGCTCAAATAACAAGAAGTTTGCTTGAGCGAATAGCTCTTTTCAATATATTTTGAAAAAATGGCATTTAGTTCATATTTTCATCTCATCTCTTTCCAAACATTCTTAGGCAAGAATTATGCCTTAACAAGATTAATAAACTAACAATCAACATAAATTAATTGATTAAGGAATAAATCACTGATTTAGTAATAATTGATTAAGAAGCCAAGTAAGAAATCGGTCTATTTGGAAAAGAGAAATTTGATAATGAAAAAATATGTGAAATAAGAATCTAGTTCATTTGAATAAGAAAGAATAAACGTAGTAGAACTTCGGACTACTTATACAAAAAAAGACAAGAAAAGTCAAGTTTGATCAAGGAAGTAATATTGTATTTCAATGTGTATATATTATCTATTTGTGTAGGTCACGTGCTATTGTCTGTCTGATCTGCTTCTGCAGTTATCTATGAATAATAACTTAGTAAAGTTATGTTTAACTTTATTTATTTTCTGCATAATGAAATAAGATCTGTTTTTGAAGTGTTATATTATGTAGAATGGATGATTGCCCAATTTCTGAATTGTATTTGTGGCATTCTTAGCATATCAGTTAGTTGTTACCCGGTATCGGAGGTTCCATTATGGAACTGATTATGTCTGCAATCTGTTACCCGTACTGAAGGCTCTATCATGGAGCTCAACATATCTATTATCTATTACCTATATCTGGAGATTCCTTATGGAACTGGTTACTCATAACCACCATCTATTCTGTATCTATTCTATTAGCGCTAATGGATGTACCACGTATGATCAAGCATGAACTCTGATTTCTGTATATGATTTGAATAAGAATATGAATATTGATCTGTTTCTGTTTCTAAATAAATATGAATTTGTTTTTCGAATCTAATATGGGACATCATTCATTTAAACCCCTTTACTTTGTTATTATTTACTAGGCTTCAGCTCACTGTATTATTTATGTATGTAGGTGATCATGCGCGTAACCAAACTTAGAGGTGTCTGCCTGGAACCTGTTTTTTCAACTAACCTATGTGCCTCCCGTTGAGGTTCTGGATATGTCAAGTGGTTTTAGCTATGTGATTAAAGTTTAAGTTTTGTTTTCTTATTTGGTTAAACAAGTCTTTGTTTATTTTGTAAATAGGGCTAAGTCATTTTTTGTTTAATTTGTATATATATGATGACGTAAGGATAATGTGTAGATATGTATATAAAAAGTTTTAAAATTTTTCTGTCTCATATAACTCTGCACAGCTCAATGGACGTTGTATATTTGTTATTTGCTTCCGCTAGCCCCTAATATTATGTTAATCTATCTTAGAGGCCTTCGATAATCCTAGGATTACTGACCGGTTACGATGCTAAATTTATAGGGGCGGGTTTGGGTTGTGACAGCCTCATTGGCAACAGGCTATTTTAGTAACTTTTTAATTTTTTTATTAAAATATGAAGTAAAAAAAATTAGTGTGCTTGGGATATTTTTTAATTTTTTACTAAAAGATATGTAAAAAGTAGAGATAAAAAAACATCTTTGACTTTTTGATATAAGTAGTTGATTTTTATGATTTTTTTTAGTGACTTTTTGACTTTTAAACTAAAATATTGAATTACCAAACGAGACCTCGCAAAAGTTCTCAAGATATTTATTAGAAAAATAACATTTATTTCTATTTATTTTAGTAAAACTCACTTTTTAGCAATTTGAGCCAAAATTTTTTCATTTTTTATTTTAGTCTGTTTAATTTAAAACAAAAAAAAATTAATAGGATCCACCATGTTTCGCAAGTACTAAAAAAATTTAGATGGATAATAAAAAAAATATTTGAGACTCACAAAACAATACCCACAATTGTATCTAGAATGATGTGATATCAAGGTGTCAACTCTTAATTGGTTATACATTCAATGACATGGTGCTCAACTCTCGTATCACATCATTGTGGACGAAACTGTGGGTCTATAACATTGCTAGAATAATAAATTATCACATGTAATGCTTATTTTCTTTTTTTGTTATATTAAAAAAAAAATCACCAACTATCATTTTTAATAGAAAAAATGTTTATTTCTATTTGATTTTAGCAAAAGTCACTTCTTAACTATTTAAGCTAAAAAAAATTATTTTTTATTTTTAATTTGTTTAATTGACAATTGAGATAAAAAAAATAAAAAAAATTAATCACTATGTTTGTTTCCAGTTTTCATAATTCACTTTTCAGAAAATTTTACTTTTTCATTTTTCGTATTTTTTTGTTTTCATTGAATTTTTTTAATATTTTAAACAATTTGTTTAATTTTTAGACACAGCTAACATAAATACACTTAGATAGTCTAATATTTGTGAAAAAAATCTTTAAAAAATTCACTAAATACCAAAAAAAAAAAACAAACAAACAAACAAACAAACAAAAATTTAGTACATTTTTTGTATTTTTCTGTATATACTAATTTTTTAAAATATTTTTTCACAAATAATTTACTATTTAGATACATCTAAGTAAGGTACATCTAGAAAAGTAAAAATATTGTTTAAAATTTTAAAAGTATTCACTAAAAATAAAAAAAATACAAAAAACAAAAAAATCTATTTTCAGAAAACTGAAAATCAAACACACTGAATAGAATCCATTACGTTTGGCAATTGTTAAAAAAAATCATTCATTTTCTTAACAATTTTGTATTTTGTTAAAAAAATATTTGTATTAAAAATTTTTATTGTTTAAGTCCTTGTAGTTTAGAAGGACATAATTTTTTTTTATAAAATTTAAAATAAAAAATAACAAAAAATATAAATATAAACTTTTACGTGTATTTAATAACATATTATGTTTAGACCAATAATTTATGAGACATCATTATGATACATGTGAATATTGATCTCAATCTAATTATAATAACATAATTTAAAAAGAATTTAAATTTAAAATTTTATTTTATAATTTAATAAAAGATGCATAAATTAAGGAATTAATATTGATCTTATTCTGGTAACATAATTTAAGGAAGAATCTAAATTTAAAATTTTATTTTAAGAATATAAAAATAATTTATAAATCAATCATATTGTGACACATATTAATTAAAATTAAACAAAATCACAAAAAAAAAAAAAAGAATTGTAACTTTCAGATTTAATAGGATGACAATGTTTTTCAATTATAAAAGTATATAGATTTTGTATGGGATTTTAAAACTCTCATAATATCTTTTCTTAAAAGCATTCTTTTGTAAAATGTATAAATAATCTCAGTGTCAATCTTATTGCTCCTAAATACAAAAATTATGAGCTAATTATGATAATTTTAAATTTGTATTTAAAACTTACAAATCATGAGATAGATCACTATAATTTTAAATTTATATTATGTCAATTTTAAATTTAAATTAAGAGTACATTGTTTTCCATATTTAGTGGCCTTCATTTGAATTTTGAAATGGATTATTATATTTTTCATTTTTTTTTAAAATTCGATATATTTTCCATTTGAAAGTCATAAATCAAGGGATATTAATTTTTATTTATTTATGCTTGAATAAGAGTTAGCCAATAAAATTTTGGGCGATGCACCAATAAATCCCAAATCTTTATCTTATGACCCATTTGGTCCTATGTTTTATCTTGTGATCCAGTTAGTCCTAAGTTAATGTTAATGACAAATTAACCCATGCTACACTATGTTTTCTGGCTTTTAATAAGGGTAAATGAGGAAACGCCCAACGTCGTATTGACTGAAATGCCCAAAACCTGTACTCTGTAGAAATTTGTTTCCCTCCAAACAAACCCGTAATCGAAGAGTCGTGTATGGAAGGTTGAACAGTACGCCGATGTTAATGGCGTAATGTTAGGCAGTGCAGTTGTTGATTATCATTTGACGATGTGAAATCCGTGTGGAGTGGGACAATAGAGTACGAATTTCTGTTTTACCCTAATCCCTAGCAAATACGCAACCCCCTTCGTTCTTGGTACATCAACATCGGCGGTGTGGGTGGCTGTGACGTTGTTTTGCTTTGAAGCAGTGACCAAAAAGTATTCGTAATCTGCCAACAATGGCTCCAGGTACGGTAGTTGTTTGTATACATCAACCGTTGCTGTCGTTTGTGTTCGCGTTGTTGAGATTTGTGTACGGTGCACTACCTAACATTAGGCTGTTGTGGAGTAATATGTGTATTACTTGGCGAAGGGCATAGTAGTGTGAAATTTTTGAAATTTATGAAATTTTGATGTGTGCACGCTGTTGTAGTGTTGTTAATATGGGGAATCTTCTGAAATGCATGGTTGTTGCATCAGGTAGTTTGTCAATGTTGTTGGCACGTGAAGGGTTATGAATTTGTGAATTTTGTGGTAATGTTAGTGTGGTGAATGTACATGCGATGGTAATGCACTTTTGTGAGCAGGTGTGTCCTGGGTTTTTTGGTATTAGGGGGGAGGGGAAGATGGTGTATATTATGATGTACTTGTGGGGGTGTGTGTGTGGTGGGTTTTTGTTTTTTACATTGAAGTAAATATTAATGGTATTCAACATATGTGTTAGCGGTGTAGTTGCATATTTGAGATGGGGCATCATTGTTTGTGTTTAGTTTTTGTTGTCCTGTGGTTAGTCGTAATGATGTTATGTAATGTGTTAGACAATATGGAAGTCCTAGTTAAGTGGTGACACAGGTGTATTGTTCTGTAATGAATTAACATAATTTAGTTAGCGTGACTTTAGTTGTTGTATGTTTATGCAGGAACACATAGTTATGGTTCGTTGCGTTCGTATGTAATGTAGTAGAAAATAGTGAAATTAGTTAGTTGTGAAGTCAAAATGGTTAGTTTTTTACAGTGTTGCATGTAATACGTCCTCGTTGTGCATTGTGCAATGGAAATTTAAACTGATTTTGGTGTGTGATTTTACTGTTGTGTTCATGATTTACATTTACGGTATGACATGGGACGTAAAAGTATGAGTTTTTTTGGTGATTTGCTTGATGGCGGAACATGTCGTGGTGTAAAATTATGAGTTTTTTTGGTGGTGGCTGCTAACATTTTGTGTGTGTTGTTGGGAGTTTTAGTTTGTTACTGCTGATTTGCATGTAAAACATGTGCAGGTACCAGTGGCAGTAGGAATGGTAAAAGGAGAATTGGCAGGAGATCCCCGGAAATGCCGACAAGGCTGGCTAGTAAAAGACAATCAAAACTCTCATTTAAGAAACAGAAAGGGCCCGGTGAGCCTGTTCGGAAAGCTGATGTTGATTCGTCAAAGTTAATGTACCGATCAAATATATCCGGACTGATTACCATAGCTCTGGAGTTGGAATTACGTGATGGCCACATCAAACAATTGCAGAAAACCCTGTTCTGGGTGTTTATTGATAGTATTCGTGTCCACAAGCTGGATCCTAAACTATTCAAAAAGTGTGATGCGACGGTATGTCGGATAATACAAACTTACAACCCTGACGATGAGAAGTTCCACATTGGCGGAGCTAAGTTACCATTGCGTAACAACGACATCAGGTTGATCTTTGGGGTACAATGTGGGAAGGAGAAGTTGGATTTGACACAAGGTGGGAAAGGGCCGTCTGATTTCATGCAAAGACGTTATGCCAATGTTAGCCGAATATCTTCAAAAATTATAAAGGATTTACTGGCAGAAACAATCTGTGGTAGAACAGAGCGTGACAAGGAAGATGTGGCGAAATTGCTGTGCCTTTACGTTTGTGCCAAGTTATTTTTTGCGACGACCGGCGAGCATATAGGTTGGGCATTTGTTCGTGTGATTGAAAAACTGGACACGTTAAGACACTACGACTGGACTGCAACAATAAGGAACATGTTGATTGGGTCGCTAAATGAAATGCATAATAGGCCGGAGAAGGTGACTGGTTGTGTAGTAGCATTGCTGGTACGTACAATAAAAACATTGGCAATTACGTACATGCTCCAATACAAAGTAAAACACAGTTGTACGTAATTTTCGCGTTTATGTAATGGTTGTGTAACGGTTTAATTTTAGTTTCTGATTTGTGAACATTCAAACATCGTCGCACCGAACCGACCTAACGTGACACCAAGGTTTTGTCGATGGAACATTGGAGCAGCTACGGGGAAACTGAAAGTACTAAATTTGTCGGAAGCAGGTAGCATTGAGGTATGGAATTAGAAGCATTTTAATTTTTTAGTTGAAATTTTGCAACACAAACATTGAAGTTCTGATGTGTTTTGTATCCAATTTTTCTTAGGTGCAGTGTGGCAAACTTGTTGGGACAATTACTGAGTGTCATGTTCTCAAAGTGGCTGTTGCTGCGATTGAACCGAAAGAATGTGGTACAATTAGGATGGATGTGGACCCACCTGAAGTGTGCGATGGACGCAGGGCTGTTATTGAGATGGATGATGTTGGCAGCGTGGAGCCAAGTTTCAATTGTTGGCAGCCGGACACAAAAAACGGTGGTAACATAAAAATGGAGGGAGGGAATGATTATGATAATAAGAATACTGGAACACCAACCAGCAAGGAAAAATTGGGTGGGAAGCTGGCGTCACATGCAGAAGTTTGGCCGGTATTATTCCCGGATCTTCTAGAACTATCCAGCACTCTAGATAGTGAAGTCGTGGTTGAGGAACAACGGGGGGTGAACGATGAGTTGATAACTTGTAAAGTCAGAATTAGTGAGTTAGAGAGTGAAATCAATAGAAAAGACGCACGGATATGCGAACTGGAACAGCGTGTGGAAATGCTGGAGAAACTGCTCGGGCGGCATGCTGGGAATTTGTTTGTAGACTTACATAGTGTGCTCGTCGAGAAGGATTCTGAAATTGCTCGACTCAGCAAGCAGGTTGATCAATTGGAGACAAAAATAGGCAATTTGGAAGATAGTCTTGATGATCTCGAGGTGCATGAGGTCACACAATTTGTTGTGAATGATGGATCCAATCAGCGAACACCGAGTAATAGTCTGTCAGCGAAAGTGAGTGGCTCTGGCAATGTGATGAGTGGCGAAAGTGCGCAGCAGTCTGCATGTCCTGCAGGCCAACCCGAAGACATTGGCATCAGCGAATTAGAAATTGTCGAGAATGAAACTGGGATTGAAGATTTGACAGTTGACTTCGTGCATGGGAATGTATGTACACCTGTACAAGGGGTGGAGGGTAACTACAGTCCCCGAAATGCACACACAATATTTGCTGGCAATGTAAAAGATGGCGCAGCTGTCGTTAGTGTGGAAGGTCGGTGTGAACACGCAGCAGCTGCCACAAGTTCTGGGTCGAAAATTACGTCACTTGTCAAGTGGGTGAAGAACAAGGCAAGACGAGAATTTAGGTTATCTGACTACGAATATCCTGGCATATTTGGGCGTCCACAAGTAAATGCGAGCGTGAGACTAGGTCAGTCGTTTGAGCCAGGGGTGATTTACAGTGTAGAGGACGTCGAGGTGGAGCGTAAAACCTAGAATGGTTTTGGTATGAATAGGAGGCACACTGTGTGGAACATGCTGAAGGAGGAAGATAGGCAACTACTACAAAGAATGTACAGTTTAGAGGGGGACGGGTAGGTTGTTCATATGGAATGTTATATTCTTTGACATGTACAAGTTGTAAAACTGTGTTTTATGGTGGTTCTTAATTTCGGTTTATGATGTGTAGGTTAATAGTATGGGATGGTGGACACAATGGAATACAAGTGCATTTCACAGACATCAAAGATTTGGTGCAGCAGAACTCCATCCATGGTAATGTAAGCTGGTTTCGTCTAATTAACCGTAGAGTAGTTTTTTGTTTTTGTTTTTTTTTTTTTTTTATAGAAAAACATATGCAGATTTCAACATTGTTTCCTTTTTGACGTGGGTGACGTGGCTGTGACGAAATGGCAAATGAATTTAACAACACACAGTTAGGAATATGTAAACGGAATCACAAAATGCTAGTCGCACATAGTGGGTTTAAATTTACAAAGGCTTATTACTAGTGCGTTGGGATTGTAATGGGTAACATATGTTGTAGGTAATTGATGCATATGCTGCAATGTTGACAGAAATGCATAAGATGGTCTCTGGAAGACCAGAATACGTTGGGACATCATACATTTACACTAGTGTTTGTTTGGTATGTATCTTGACTTTTGTTTGGTTGCCCAAAATCTAAAAATAATATTGGCCATAATGAAATCTGATACGACTAGGGTGGTTTTGGACAATTGTGCAGGATATGATGCGAAACAGTAGCGCTGTATCACGAACGAAGTATTTGAACGTTCACATGAAGGCTGCACGAGGTTCCAGATACACCCTTTTCCCAATCTACAATGCCAAACATTGGACAGTCATGGCACACGATTCAGAAAGCGGGAATTGGAAACATTACAACTCGATGAAGCCAAGACATGGAGTGCGTGATGAGCATTACAATGAGGCTCTAAAAGTTGTAAGTACTGTTTATCAATTTTAGTTTTTGAATGTGCATATTTGCCAGATTATAATTTTGGAAATTTTAATGTTACCATGGACACAACTACACTCACATGTGGAAAAATGAACAGAAACAATGGGCGGGTGACCACCACAACAAATTTGTTAAGCCAAGAGTTACAGCTGAGGTTGCTGGGGCAGACATGTTTGATAGCAGTTTTGTATCTGTTGTGGATTGTCCACAACAAGTTCCAGAGTCGTAAGTAATGTTTATGTTAGTTAGATTGTATTGTTTTGATGATGTATCGCGTAAGTAACGTTGGCAACGGTATTTGTGAGTGCAGGTCAGATTGTGGGATTTTCGTGTGCTTTATAATCAGGCAGTACATTCGTGGTGCAGAAGTGAATACTATGATGGACGGTCTGACCCCAATTGGGCTACGAGCTGCGATAGGGGACATGTTCTTAAGTGACCCGGGCAGAGGACTCCGTGGGAGGACATTATAACAGGTGCAGAAAGACATTAGACAGTGCAGAAGACATTAGGCAGTGCAGAAGGTGCAACAACAGGATTAGGATGTTTTATTTGTTAATGTTTTGTGGACGAACATAAATGTTTTGTTAGTCTGTGCACACAGAACAGTAGAAGGGAAAAACTAGTATCATATACATTACTTTTTGGTCATGCAGACTGGTGCAGCAACGGTTTAATCGTTGATTAGGATCCGTTAATTTTTGGACATGAATGTTGGTATTATTTAGTAAGTAATTAAAATAGTTTCACCTATTCCATAATATAAGGTTAAGAGTGTGTTACATTTTTATGTGCATGTGCATTAGATTGTTTTTAAATGCCAGATAGTCCTGGGTATGTAAACATGGTGTGATCTATATAGAAGTTGACATGACGACAGTGAGTTTGGGAAACATGTTTTGCCACCATGAGAGTAAGCGTGGTTTGATGTATACGAAAGTTGGCATGCAAAGACAATGAGCACGTCGACTACGCGTGTAATATGACATGCGAAAAGATTAAATTCACATTGCAATGTGAATTAGAATTGTGAAGACACCATCTTGACCGTAACATAATAATAAGAATTCTGCATTCGATTTATTTTAAACAGTTGGTACTGGGTACATGTTTTGCACAATGACACTGAATTGTAAGCAGACACCAAAACATTAAAAATCCATTGGAATCCCGGTTATTAATTGGCAGAGTCAAATTTAGGTAAATGTTTTGGTACGATGTGCACAGATTTGAGAACACAAACGGCACCCATTGGCTCTTTTCATGTCTTCACAGTGTTAATCAAAAACAGATTTGAAAATAAAATGGTTGGGTGTTAAAGGTACAGTGTGATTGTTCAACAGTGGGGACCCAAATGGTTGCTGGGTTAGATAAAAATGTATATCCTACCAAATACATTAAACCAATGACACAAAGTGAATGACTGATTGTCAAATCTGTTCTGATGTGCACATATTTGAAAATAAAAAAGGCACCAATTGGCTCTTTTCGTGTCTTCACAGTGTTAATCAAAACAGATTTGAAAAATAAAATGGTTGGGTGTTAAACGAATAGTGTGATTGTTCAACAGTGGGAACCGAAATGCTTGCTGGATTAGATAAAAAAATGTATGTCCTACCAACTAGATTAAACCAATAAAATATAGTGAATGACTGATTGAGAAAAATGTGAAAAATATTTCGGAAAACAAAATAAAACAGAATCCCAGTTTGTTAACGACAAAATAAAATCATATGACAGACCATCTATAATGGCTCTTTGCATGTCTTCCTATTGTGATTGCCCACTTTTCCGCAACGACCACAACGTATACGTTGCACTACTTCCTCCTTGGACGGAATTCTCTTCCGTTTGGGCCGACCGGGAGGACACTTCGCCATCGGCGGTGCTATCAGACATTCAGCTGGGTTAAACATCGGCCTCTCCACTGTTGGGATGGGGTATATGGTTCCGCTATAAGTAGCTCGAAATGTATCAATGCAAAATGCAGAGTCTATCGCATCGTAGATGTTTCTCCCACTATTACGGAATACAACGACAGCGTGGGAACACGGGAACCCGTTTATCTGCCACTGAAAACAAGAACATGTCTGCTTGCTGACATCAACCAACACCGATGGGTGGGAGTGGACCTCGTAGACATCATCATTAGCCTGGCTCACACATCAAGCCCTGCTGTCGTTATACGCTGCCACCAATTTTTTCTCCATTTTTGGGGATATTACACCGGCCCATTTAGTGCATTTAACTCTACGGTCCGACATCTGCTCCATTATTTGACCCCTTATCATATCGACCAATCTAGTGATAGGGAGATGACGGGCCTCGCCGACCCAGTTGTTGAAAGATTCAGCAGCGTTTGAGCACATCTCCCTATACCGTTGACCCCTTTAAAAAAACGAAATCAACGCTTATGGATCATAAATTATAATGACAAAAACAAAACATACAACAAAAAAGCATGTGGGAATTTAAAATTACGCCATAACCCATTGAGCGGACCGTGAAGTACCTGAAATACGCATTGGGCCAGTGTTTTGGGTGCAAGTCTTTTATAGAATCTTCAATCACAGCTGGGTTGGCCTTCTTCAATACCTCCAATTTCTCATTGAAACAAGTAACAGTGGGTGCATAGGCACATTCCCGCAACTTACGCATCAACCCAATTTTGTGCGATGCATTAACATATTTCATTCGATCCCGCAAGTTCATTTGGAGATGCAACAAACAATATGCATGATGCGCTGAAGGGAAAATAATTGGCATGGAGTCTAATAATCCGACGTGGCGGTCAGATATGAAAGTTAATGTCCGCCCGTTGCCAACAACTTCTTTCAAATTACGAAGAAACCATTCCCAATTTGTTGAATTCTCAGAATCAACAATAGCAAAGGCTACCGGAAACAATCCTAAGACCAAACATGCAACATCAAGAGTTTGCCATGAGTAAAGTTGTACAACCATCCACACAAAAATAAAGTGCGACACATTTTTGAAAATAAAAATTAAATAAGCCTACTATTGTGTCTTACATTACTGTTCAGTTTAATTTGAGGAGACCCTATTTAAATGTGATCATATTTTTTTTCCTTCGTAGAAGGAAAAAAAATATTTGTAATGTATGAACAATGGAAGTAGCTGTTTACTAGTACGTTCAGCAACTATGCAATAATAGGATAAGATAACACACCATTACCTTGATTGGCGTCTTTAGCAGTCGCTGCAAGCAAATTACCTTTAAATTTACCTTTCAAGAACGTCCCATCCAAAAATAGCAGAGGACGGCAATGATTGAACCCATCTATACAAGCGCGAAATGATATGAAATACCTAATGAAGCTCCCGGTTTTTTGGTCAAACTCAAGGTTAATGTAACTGTTTGGGTTTTTTTGCATAACAGAAGCGCTATACCACCTGCACTGATCGAAGGACGTAGCGTGATCCCCGTACACTTTGCCCCTCGCTTTCTCAACCCCCAACCATGCCACCCGGTAGCTAATGTCCAAACCATACTCGTTCTTCAAATCAAACACAACATCAGTAGGGCGCGTCAATGGCTTATCACGCACCCAATCTGAAACAACGGTAAACACCAAATCAGACCCCGTATGAGGGTTCCTAGAAGTACGTACAGCAGCCCCACAAGTATGCACACTATCGAACCTCTTAACACATAACACCCCACTTGACGGTAACATCCTTGCATGAACTGACCACGAACAGTCTGTTGAAGCCACAAACTTACACACTACTGTAATTCGAACTGAGTCATTTTTAATGTACTTAAATTGAAATCCACGTTCAACAACATACTTACACAAAACTTCACGGAATTCAGTTGCTCCACCATCGAAACATTGTCCCACATGTGTAATACCATAGGCCCATTGCGCCAACAAAAACGTTTTCGATTTGTTCGGACAGTATGCTGGTAACGAGTCCATCTGGTCATCCACACACCCATTTCGACTAACATCCCGTGAAATTCCCCCATCATCCGTGGAATCCAACACACCACAATTACCCCCCACACCAACACTACTTTCCTGAATGAGGACCTCAATGTGATTTATCCCAAATGACTTAGCAAGGCACAACATGTTTTGAATGTCATCGTCACTATCCACCTTAAACTTCTTATACCTGGGAAAATCAAAAAACAAACACAACGCACCTGGTACCAATCCATCGAACTTCCCACAAATATCATCAACAATCTTCGCGAATGTCGAATCCTGATGCAACCGAATAACAACATTTGCTAAACCATATGAACACACCAGCAAAATCCCCCCCTCCATACCTGTACACGTTTGGAGAACCCATTACTGTTGCAACGTACCCATGAAACAACATAACAGAATAGTTTATGTTTATATGCAATAGATATAACCAAGCGAAGCCATCCCAATTACAAATCACAGGAAAAAAAAAAGTGTACACAATTGTAACATACCCATGAAACAACATAACAGAACAGTTTATGTTTACATGCAATAGATATAAACAAGCGAAGCCATCCCAATTACAGATCACAGGAAAATAAAAAGTTTATGGGAAAAAACAACACACCTTTTCCCGGGCCTTAAACACAGCAGTACCAACGCAGCAACACACCAAATTGAACTGTCCAATTCCAGTGCGAATAATAATAGTGGTCACCGGGTAAGATGACGCCGACCACCGGAGAAATGTTGCTCACCATATTCTGTCTCCAGGAAAACAATGGTGAATACCAACGCAGCAACACACCAAGTTGAACTGTCCAATTCCAGTGCGAATAATAGCAGTGGTCACCGGGTAAGATGAGGCCGACCACCGGAGAAATGTTGCTCACCGTATTCTGTCTCCAGGAAAACAATGGTCAAAACAATGTTAATGGTCGAAAAATAGTCATCAATCAGAAATGGTGGAAAACAACGTTAATGAATCAGGAACAATGTTAATCAAAGACATAACAATGTTGAAAAGAAAATGGTGAAAAGAATCTTAATCAATAAAAACTCATCCCCACAAAAAACATTGCCATTACCTAACCGAATTAGTGGTGTATTAGATGTTTAAGGAAATACTCATACACAGCGTATTGATCGGGAGAAAATGGTGCTCACCATTTTGTGTGTCCCCAAAACAATGCAAACAGTGTTAATCAATAAACCATCCCCATAATACGCCAAACATTACGAAACCCAATTGAATTCATCATCTAATGTTTAAGGAAACAATCATGCAAAGGGTATTGATGTAAAAACAAATTGGATGAAATCAAACCCCCAAAAAAGTGGCAATTAAATAGGACTAAATGGTATACAAAAAAACTTAAAGGACTAAATGGTTTAACTTTTCTCAGTATAGGATTTATTGGTAATTTTTCCTTAATTTTTTTTAAAATTTTTAAAAATAAAAAAAATTATGAAATTTAGATTAGAAACTTGAAAGTTTTATGAGATTTATGGGTTAAAAATACTATTTTTCTTATATAATATATAGATAGATATGTGACTAGCCCATGTTTACTTTGAAATTTGTTCTAGATCAAATTGTTCAAGTCCTCAATCAACCCTTCTCTTCTCGAGCTTCTCTATCTGAAGACCTAAAGAGCTCATAAATTTGTTTAGTTCAATAACAAATTTCTGTAGTCGTTGAATTGTAGCCCATTTTGACAAACGAAACAGATAATTTGATGATTTGTAATAGAATAGATTATAGATGATTACACCTATTTTATTTTAGGGAGACTTATTTATAAGTCCTTTTTCAGAACCTTATGTTAGGTTAAGTCCTGTGTAACTTCTTATAGAATCTCAAGCCCTATTTTCATAAGAATGTATTCCACAAGATCCTAATCTTTTTACCCCCATTTTCACACCTTCCCAAAATGCCACGGTCAAAGAATCACCTTCATCGTCGGAGCCATCTCGCGTCCTATCATTCCACTCATCCAACAGATGGCAACTTCACTTCAATTCCTCCAAACAAATCCCCAAATTGGTATTACCCATATCATATCTATATAAATTAGGGTCCCTATGTTGGAATCTTTATTGAATTTCAGTTTTCCAGATCTGATTCTTTTTGTCTGTGAAGATGGTGGTGGATTTCTCTGCATCGTGGTGTGCGCCCTGCAAGTTCATAGAGCCGGCAATTCACGCACTAAATTCGAAAAGATTGAATCAAACAGAGTCTTGCCCTGTTTCGAATTCCTAAAAAAATTGAAAACAAAAACACACAAAATAAAAACGAAAACGAAATCAAAATTAAAATTGTTCAGCACCACAACAAATAAGCATTATTTTCCACAGAAAATCAGCATCAAATGAAGTGGGTGAAAAATGTGTGTACAAAATTTGAGTTAAGAGTTATAATTGAAATATGTGGGGTGTGAAATAAGACAAATAATATCTAATCAAATTATTTAAATTTTATAATTAATAATACAAAATAAAAATATATTAAGATTATATATCTATTTCAAAACAAACGGATTAAAAAAATAAAAACTTATTAAGTTTGTGAAACGTAATGTGACACATTACATTACGTTTATGTAAATGTCACATTACGTTTATATAGGTGTCACGTTACGTTACGTTTATGTAAGTGTCACGTTACGTTCATATTGGTGTCACGTTACGTTACGTTTATATAGGTGTCACGTTACGTTACGTTTATGTAGATATGTCACGTTACGTTTATATAGGTGTCACGTTACGTTACGTTTATGTAGATATGTCACGTTACGTTTATATAGGTGTCACGTTACGTTTATGTAGGTGTCACGTTACGTTACGTTTATGTAGATGTCACGTTACGTATAGGTGTCACGTTACGTTTATGTAGGTGTCACGTTACGTTACGTTTATATCAATTTCCCTATATATGGTTTATATTATTAATTATGATATTAACAACTAATATTGAGGGTAAATATGTCAAGAAACTTCTCATAGGACTTATGGGAACATAAGTTTTTTTGTGGGACCAAATGTAGCACAAGTCTCCCTAATAGGACTTCTAAATAATTTTCCCTTTATTTTAATTAATAAATTGAACATTTATACTACTTTTTCACGTATTTATTGTGGAACCCCAAATTTGTGTGTGTACTCACAATTAGAGACAATACTACCCATCTTCAATCATATAAAAGCAAATCAGCTTAAAAATGAAGTTTAATGAAATTATTGTGTTTTTTCTTGCCTTTAAGTTGTGTTTGATTGGGATATTTAAGAAGAGATTTAGAAAGAGAAAGAGAAAGAGAAAATATATGTAAAATTAGGTGAAATGTTAATATATTTTATTCACATTTCATTTACTTTTTCTATTTCAGTTTTTAAATCTCTCCTCAAATCCACCACCAAACATAACATTAGAGATTGTTTGAATGTTGACTTTTTAATTAAAATAATAAAAAAGTTAAAACACCCGATCACATTAATTTTTCTATTTTTTAAATGTGTTTTTATAAAAAAAAAATTAAAAAATTAATTAAAATAATCACATTCTAAACTAGCTCTCACAATGACTATTATAATTTTAAATATAATATCAAACGATAATCAGCTATAATATTTTCTCTCTATTTTGTTTTTCTTTCTTTATATAAACATAACACGATTTTAAATACCAACACATTGTCACACGCTCAATTCTCAAATTTTAGATTTTAAGACTTTTCTCGTTTCCCATGCAATCTACGTATCCTTTCCTTCACACCTACACAATCATCCACAACATTCCAAAACGGTTGACCTAAAATTCATCAAAACTTCACTTCCAATCCAACCTTATTCCTCATGCCTAATTAGCTTTCTTTCACAAATCTTCCAAGCTAAGTCTCTAGGTCTATTGTTATGAGATACATATATATACATATATTATATTTATATTTTCTATCATTATTCCAAATAGAAATTAGGAATGAGCTCATTAATCAATAACACATGTCAGTAATAATGTCTAAGGTGTATGTTAAGAAAATTTTAAAAAAATTATACATTGTTGCATGCACATTTTTACATACAGCGTAATTTTTTTAAAAAAATTTCTTAACATGTGCCTTAAAATAGGACACATGTTAACAAAATATTTTATTTTGATTTATTTTTTGTTTAAGTAAAAAAAAGGGCAAACTTTCAGTTTTTTTTTTTGTTTCAAGTTTGTTTAGAGACTTTACTTGGGAAGTGACTTATAAACTGATTTTTTGACTTATTACGAAAAAATATATAAAAACTAGAGAGGTGATATAACTTAAATAAATTAATATATTGACTTTTTTTTTTTTTGGCTTTCCAAAAGGAACCTAAACAATCTTAAAAAATTTAAAATGTCAATTTCGAGTCCACTTTTTTAAAAATGGGACAGGCTTGTCTCCAGTCCACAGTGGACTGGACAGTGTTGTTGGGCCCGTGAAGCTCACCACGAGTCCTATTTCAATAATCCGAACCGTTTTAATATGTAGATTTCGTTAAGTACTTTATCTTTATAAAAAAATCACTTTGATCGGATATCGATAGCTAAGTAGCTATCAATATCCAATCAATATGATTTTTTTACAAAAATAAAGTAATTAACGAATTTTACACATTGAACAATTTGAATTATCAAAACAGAACTTGTGTTGGACCCCCACGAATCCAACAACACGCTCAAGTCTAAGAGATCGGACAGGAGAGCTTGACACTTTAAAAATATAGGCTACAAGTTATTAAACTTTTTGAAAATATATATTTTAAAAATAAATACTAAAGATAAAATATAAAAAATAATAATTTAAAATAAAATAATATCACTAAAAAAAAAAAAAACACTTAAAAGTTAGAATCAATAAATAAACTTTAAACAAAAAGTTGTTTAACCATTAAGGCTTTGTTTGGAAATACATTCTTTTAATAATTTTTAGTTTTTTGATTAAAATATAAGGTAAAAAAATTTTACATGTTTGAAATGACATTTTAATTTTTACAAAAAAAAAATAATAAAAAGTACAAATAAATTTTTTTTTTTAACATTTTTATATAGGGTCAGATTATTACCAACCTCTTCTCTCACAAAAAAGCTGATTATTATAATCAACTTTTTCATCAAAAAGCTGATTATTACCAACTTTCCAAAATAGGCCATAAATTACAAACTTTTAAATTTTTTTAATAATTTTTTTAACTTTTAAAAAATTACAAACTTTTAAACCAACCCTAACGAACATATAATCATAACGAGATTATTGAAATTCAAGTCTGAGATCTCCATAAAAGTAGTCAACTCCCCCCATTTCCTCTCACTTTCTCTTCCTCAATCTCCAAATCCAATCACGCCAGACTATCAAAAAAAAAAAAACCTCACAAACCCTATAAAACCCCCACCACCAGCACTGGTACTTCCACCACCACCTCCACCACTCTCCTCCCTCAAGCACCATGTCACCACCACCACTATCACAAACCCATCATAGACTCCCAACCCATCGTCCTTTCCTCTTCCCTGAAACCCATTCCACAGTCCCTTCCCGATCCATCCCTCTTCTTCTCTCCCACCCTTCTTCAATCCCCTCTGCCCACCAATTCATTCTTCCAAAACTTCGTCCTCAAAAATGGCGATCAACCCGAATACATCCACCCCTACCTCATCAAGTCCTCTCTCTCTTCCCTTTCTCTCTCCTACCCATCTCAGTTCTCCAACTCTTCCTTCTTCTACCAAGTTTTCAACCCCGATCTCACCATCTCTGCTTCAAATAACCCCAACCCAAGGTCAACCCATGTTGTCTCTTCATTCAGTGATCTCAGTTTGACCCTTGATCTTCCTTCTACTAATCTCAGGTTCTTCCTTGTCAGGGGAAGCCCTTATTTGACCTGTGTTGCTACCCGGGGAGTCACGGTTTCGATTTCGACAATTCATGCCATTCTTGAGTTCAATTCTAATAGTTCTCTCACCAAATACACTATTAAGCTTAACAATAACCAGACTTGGCTTATTTATACTTCTTCGCCGATTAATTTGAATCATGGCCTTTCTTCCATTACTTCTGGTGGGTTTTCTGGCGTAATTCGGATTGCAATTTTGCCAGTTTCTGACCCAGGATACGAATTGATCCTTGATCGGTTCAGTTCTTGTTATCCGGTATCGGGCGATGCAGTGTTTACTAAGCCATTTTGTTTGGAATACAAATGGGAGAAGAAAGGTTGGGGAGATTTGCTCATGCTTGCCCACCCTCTCCATGTTCGGCTTCTTTCGGGTAATGATTGTGGTATCGCTGTTTTAGATGATTTCAAGTACCAAAGTATTGATGGGTGAGCTTGTGGGTGTTGTTGGAGATTCATGGGTATTGAAAACTGACCCTGTTTCTGTTACTTGGCACTCAATTAGAGGTGTCAAAGAAGAATCATATCCTGAAATTATTGATGCACTTAGGAGAGATGTTGATGCTCTCAATTCAAGGACAATATCGACAACATCGTCTTATTTTTATGGGAAATTGATTGCAAGAGCCGCAAGGTTGGCATTGATTGCTGAAGAAGTGTGTTATGTTGATGTAATCCCAGCTATCCGAAAGTTCTTGAAGGATACAATTGAGCCATGGTTGGGTGGAACTTTGATGCGAATGGTTTCTTGTATGATGGAAAGTGGGGTGGGATTGTGACTAAACAGGGATCTGTGGATTCAGGAGCTGATTTCGGGTTTGGAATCTATAATGATCACCATTATCATCTGGGTTACTTTCTATATGCAATTGCAGTGCTTGCAAAGATTGATCCAGTGTGGGGGAGAAGGTATAGGCCTCAAGCATACACGCTTATGGCGGATTTTATGACCTTGGGCAGGCAAGCAAATTCGAATTATACTCGTTTGAGGTGCTTTGATTTGTGGAAATTGCATTCTTGGGCTGGAGGACTGACTGAATTTGCAGATGGGCGAAATCAAGAGAGCACAAGTGAGGCTGTGAATGGGTATTATTCAGCGGCGTTGATGGGGTTAGCTTATGGGGACACCCACCTTGTTGCCATTGGATCGACACTCTCAGCAATGGAGATTCATTCGGCTCAAACATGGTGGCATGTGAGAGAGCAAGATACTTTGTATCCAAAAGATTTTACATTGGAGAATAGAGTGGTGGGAGTTTTTGTGGGCTAACAAGAGGGACAGTGGTCTTTGGTTTGCTCCACCTGACTGGAGGGAATGCAGGCTCGGAATTCAGCTGCTACCATTATCGCCAATAAGTGAGGTTTTATTCTCTGACGTCGGTTTTGTGAGAGAGCTTGTGGAATGGACATTGCCAGCCTTGGCAAGGGAAGGGGTTGGAGAAGGATGGAAGGGATTTGTGTATGCCTTGGAAGGGATTTATGACAAAGAGGGTGCTTTGAATAAGATTAGGAACTTGAATGGGTATGATGATGGGAACTCGCTTACAAATCTTTTATGGTGGATTCACAGTAGAGGTGATGAAGAAGAGGAATGTGATGGGGGAGGGAAGTTCTGCTGGTTTGGTCACTACTGTCATTAAAATGATCAATTTTGTTGGTTGTCTAGGTTTGTGTGTATTGAGGGTAGTCTTCAATAAGAGGATTGAAGTATGATGCTTATTAGTATATCCAAGGTCGAATCATTCTTTTTGAGAATGAATCTGATTGGTTCCTTCGCTTATCCTGACAGTTATCTGTATTTAAATTTGTCCAAGTTTTTTAAATTAAGATGAATCATACGGCATTTCCTTGTGTTTCTGCATCTGACTTTTCAAAACATATGTAGTTAGATATCTGGTTGTTGTCCTACTATAGAGGTTATATTATTTATTTGTTCTTTCTTTATATAGTTTGTGCCTTATTTGAATGTGATTCCATAATTTTCTCTGCTGAAGTTTAAATGACCATACTGAGTCATTGATCCTGTTTGTGTGACGGTTGTCCATCTTTCAACATGAGGGATGACAAACTGAAAACTTGTGGTACTTTGTTGTGTTGTTGTCAGGACTACACCAATGACATCAGGTGGACTCCAAGAAAGAGGGTCCGGTTTGTCTATCAATGGGGGTAGTTTTTTGTCAAATAAACACCATTGAGTCGATTAGGAATTTGAATTGGTTTGCTTCAAAACTTGTTTCCTAGTCTGGCAGTGGGAATTTATAAAGTGTTAATCAAGAAGACGAATGTCAGGGTGGAGGGAGCTATTGTTTACGTGGTTACTCTTCTTACTCAAGTTATGTTCATTATTTTTTTATACCCTTGTGTTGAAATGGACCTGTATGAGATATAAAATGACTATACATCACATAAGGATTTAGTTATAACTGCACGTATTCTAATTATAATTTGATCCCTTAAATAAAAATCTTACTAAGGTGAATTATGTGGTGTTCTTACTTGCATAAAGAAGCAATTGGCTCATGGTTACCTCGTGTGAGTCACCGTTCAAAATCAAGGTACTCCCTCCCGTCTCTCTCCGTCGGTCTAATTCAAAAGCTGAATAAATTATTTTCTTGTGATAGGCCCTGGTTGCCCACCATCAACTGCTATTCAGACCTTCATAGTGCCACCAGCCACCAAAATGGTTTGAAAGTAAGCAATTATGAATGTTGACATTGGATAAGTTCATCAATCCACTGGCGGTTCCTTCAAATTTATTGAATCTAAATTTTCAAGATGTTTTTGGATTACAATTTGTATAACACTAGAATTCGGTGTATCCAATTTTTTAAATAATGATTGGACTTTACAATCCATAATTGTACAAAGAGATCTAAATTTTCAAGATGATTATGGGTTACAGTTTGTATAAAACTAGGATTCAGTGTATCCAATTTTTCAAATAATGACTGGACTTTACAATCCATAATTGTACAAAGAGTTTTTGGGTTCTACAGATATCTCAGTTTGTATAACACTAGGATTCTGCAGTTTTCCGAGTATTCAGAGATTGAGAGAGTAGGGTTCTTTGGTAGTGCGCAGAGACAAAAAGTATAATACTCTATTATATATAATTATAGGATCACAAAATTGGTAATTGATTCCATTTATCTCTCTATCCTGCCTTCATTAGAAAACTTAATGAAAACATAATGATTTTAATAAAATAAAAAAACACACTCAAAAAGAATAAAAAAATCTATTAGTAATTCATAATTTTCAATATAACTAAAAAGAATCATTCTCAAACACATTAATTAATCCCTTTTACAGTAGGAATTAGGATTCCTAATAAAATCCAAACTTGATTCTTCCTAATCCCAAACGGTCACTAACATGAATTGATTCGTAAATATAAAAACACTCAGATTAATCAAATCATCCATAGTAGCTCTCTCTCTCATATATTTTCTCAGCTCGATTCGTCTGGACTCGACTCTGTTACTTCAATTCAATCTCCCTCAAGGTAAATAATATTCACCTAACTCTATGCCCGTATATGTGTGTTGTTGTCAATATCTATTCTATTATATGTGTAAAGTACACCACTCAAAATAGTTTGAATTTTGTCCTCTCTTCTTCTTTTTTTTTTTGGGGGGGTTAATTATACTCCATTCTCTTGAGATTTGGAAAAAATATAATTAAGCCTACACTTTTGACATAATTACACCAATCTCTCTTGAAATTTTAATTTTAACACTTAAACTCTATTTAACCGGTAATTTGTGAGTCATATGAATGAAAAATAATCTTGTTGCGTCTTTAAAATGAATATTTATGTCTACCTACTATCTGCATTAGTTTTGATGACTTTAACTTTACTATAAAAAAAATTAGTGTAATTATGTCAAACTTGTTGGGCTAACTATATGTTTGTCAAATCCGAGGAGAGGTGAGTGTAATTTACCCTTTTTTTTTTTTTTTTTTTCATATGAATGAACATATTATACGAGTGAATGATTTTTATAGTAAGAATTTTCTATTACAACTATAAGAACATCTAAAAAGAATAATTGACATAGAATTAGATGTCCAAGCTTGTGAGTGAATTGTAATGCATTAACAATAAACAAATTTCATAACCTCCGCTTTTGCCGTTGAATGCGAAGTGATATTACAAAAACTCAACAAATCATGAATGAAGTGCAATGAAAATTAGACTTATTTTTGTTTTCAATGTTCAAAAAAAAAAAAAAAAAAAAAACTGAGTCTATGACAATACTATTTTTATTGCAGCTAGCAAGCTAGATCTTGGTATCATCAATTGATGACTAAGAACGAGAATACATGGTCTGATCTGCTAACTCTTATTGTTTGGATGATCAAAGACAGACTAGATTTCCCTACCAATCTACGATTCGCTTCCGTTTGCAAGAATTGGCACCACATATCCTTATCCTACACTAGGATTCGCTTCCGTTTACAATTTGTATAACACTAGGATTCGGTGTATCCAATTTTTCAAATAATGATTGGACTTCACAATCCATAATTGTACAAAGAGATCTAAATTTTCAAGATGATTACGGGTTGCAGTTTGTATAAAACTAGGATTCAGTGTATCCAATTTTTCAAATAATGACTGGACTATACAATCCATAATTGTACAAAGAGTTTTTGGGTTCTATAGATATCTCAGTTTGTATAACAGTAGGATTCTGCAGTTTTCCAAGTATTCAGAGATTTGAGAGAGTAGGGTTCTTTGGTAGTGCGCAAAGACAACAGTATAATACTCTATTATATACAATTATAGGATCACAAAATTGGTAATTGGTTCCATTTATCTCTCTATCCTACCTTCATTAGAAAACTTTATGAAAATATTGTTTGGTTCTGTTTTTTAGAAAATAGTTTTCAGAAAATTTTATTTTTTTATTTTTCGTATTTTAATGTTTTCAATGAATTTGTTTAATATTTTAAGCAATTTTTTAAAATTTTTAGACACACCTACCATAAATACACTTAAAAATTATAATATTTGTGAAAAAAATCTTTAAACAATACACTAAATACCAAAAAATATTTAAAAAAATACGAAAATTCAGTACATTTTTTGTATTTTTGTGTATTTATTAATTTTTTAAAATATATTTTTCACAAATATTTTACTATTTAGATATATCTAAGTAAGGTGTATATAAAAAAATTTTAAAAAAAATGCTTAAAATTTTAAAAAATATTCACTAAAAATATAAAAATATGAAGAACAAAATACTCAGTTTTTAGAAAACTGAAATCAAATACACTAAAATTTTTAAAAAATAAAAAAATCACTAAAAAAAATAAAAAATTCTATTAGTAATTCATAATTTTCAAAATAACTAAAAAGAATCATTCTCAAACACATTAATTAATCGCTTTTACAGTAGGAATTAGAATTCCTAATAAAATCCAAACTTGATTCTTCCTAATCCCATACTGTCACTAACATGAATTAGTTAGTATATATAAAAACACTCAGATTAATCAAATCATCCATAGTAGCTCTCTCTCATATTTTCTCAGCTCGATTCGTCTGGACTTGACTCTGTTACTTCAATTCAATCTCCCTCAAGGTAAATAATGTTCACCTAGCTCTCTGTCTATGCACGTATGTGTGTGTTGTTGTCAATATCTATTCTATTATATATGTAAAGAACACAGCTCAAAATAGTTTGAATTTTATCCTCTTTTTTTTTTTTTGGGGAGGAGGGGGGGGGGGTTAATTATACTCCATTCTCTTGAGATTTGGAAAAAAATATAGTTAAGCCTACACTTTTGACATAATTACACCAATCTCTCTTGAAATTTTAATTCATTTAACACTTAAACTCTATTTAACTGGTAATTTGTGAGTCATATGGATGAAAAAATAATCTTGTCGTGCCTTTAAAAATAATATTTATGGCTACCCACTATCTGTATTAATTTTGATGACTTTAACTTTACTAAAAGAAAAATTAGTGTAATTATGTCAAATTTGTAGGGTTAACTATATTTTTGTCAAATCTGAGGACATGTACGTATAATTTACTTTCTTTTTTCTCTTTCCCCCCCCCCCCCCCCCTCCCCTCCCCCTCCCCCTCCCCCTCCCCCTCCCCCTATGAATGAACATATTATAAGAGTGAATGATTTTTAGAGTAAGAATTTTCTATTACAACTATAAGAACATAAAAAAAGAATAATTGACACTAGAATTAGATGTCCAAGCTTGTGAGTGAATTGCAATGCATTAACAATAAACAAAGTTCAAAACCTCCTCTTTTGCCTTTGAATGCAAAGTGATATTACAAAAACTCAACAAATCATGAATGAGGTGCAATGAAAAATAGACTTATTTTTGTTTTCAATGTTCAAAAAAAAAAAAAGAAAAAAACTGAGTCTATGACAATACTATTTTTATTGCAGCGAGCAAGCTAGATCTTGGCGTCATCAATTGATGACTAAGAATGAGAATACATGGTCTAATCTACCAACTCTTATTGTTTGGATGATCAAAGACAGACTAGATTTCCCTACCAATCTACGATTCGCTTCCGTTTGCAAGAATTGGCACCACATATCTTTATCCTACACCGTCAATCACCACCAATCTAGGAGTGAATCACCACCGTGGATCATGATGACTGAAGACATATCTCAGAGCAAGAGGGACTTCATAAATATCTCAACTGGAGAGAAGTACACCATTGATCTCCCTGATTTTCGCAACACCATTGTCTTGTATTCGAAAAAAGGGTGGTTGCTGCTAGTTAAAACGAAGCACATAAAGAAGAGGTATTTGCTCAAACAAATTGTGGACCCTGATACCAATTCCCCTTTCTTGTTGCTTAATCCTTTCACGAAGGCGATGATTAAATTACCCTTAATTCGATATATATCAGAACCTTATGGCGCGTTTACTATAGCAGACAGCGGCAATCCTCAACTCGTTGTCCTTGCCAGTGCCGCCTTATTCAATCGTGGATCATTTGATTGGGTACATTTATGGACCATCCGCGTAGGGGTTGATGAAAAGTGGAGTGGCTATGTTAGTACTAAATGGCAATTACCAAGAAGAGTTGAAATGATACTGCATGTAGTGATTGTTGGGCACTTGGCATACTTCTTCAATCAAAATTCACACGTTTTTGTTTTTGATTTGTTGAATTTGCAGTTTCAAGAGACTGTGAAAACAACAACAGATGAATTTTCAAGCGAGTCTTGTTGGTTTTGCGTAATGGAGAACCGAGGTGAGATTTATAAGCTTGTTCTTGCTAACAGGATTTGTGGAGTTATCCCAATGTTTTATAGATTGAAGAATATAACTAAAAACAACACAGATTTTGATTGGGAGGGTTTGAACAGTGAAGAGTTCAAAGATAAGTGTTGGTATTTGATCAGAAGCCAAGGATACCAATGTTTTGTATTTGAGGAAAAAGGACAATGTGAAATTTACCAGAACCTGGGTGTTTGGTATGATGAGTATTCTAAGACTCATTTTTTTGAAGGTAATTTGGTGGAAAAAGTCATGTCACAACCAATTCAAGGCTGTGTAATCAAGGAGTGGGCTGACATGGGTTAGATTGATTTTTAGTTGAGGGAAAAAATAAATGAGCAACTTAGATTTGATTGTATATTGTAGAGTCCACTCATAGATTAAATTTTAACCGTACATTGATAATTTTGAATTTGTAATATAATTGTTATTCTGATTTCATCACATAGGACAACTTTGTTAGCTGTAAGAAGTTATCAAAATGAAAAGATCATTAATAAGATGCATAATTTCATTTTGGCTTATTTAACATTTTGTTTTTAGTTTTTGCCTTTATATTTTTGTTTTTAGAAACTCAAACTTGTTTTTTTTATATAATAAATTAATAAGAAGAATTTTAATGTTGTGTTTGGTTGGAAGATTTGAGAAGTGATTTGGAAAGAGAAATAGAAAAGATAGGTGAAATGTAAATATAATATACCTATATTGCACCTAATTTCACACACTTTTTCCGTTTCCCTTTCCCTTTCCAAATCCCTCTCCCTCTCCAAATTTTCCAACCAAATACAACATTAAGGGATTTTCCAAACCCCATTAAAGAATGATTATAATTAGTAAGGGATTGTAATTTTCAAAACCTTAAAGACCATGTTTGTTATCCCTGGTGGTGGAATTAGGCTAACAATAGCTTGAATTTCAAAACCTTAATGTCTTCATCATAATCCAATGATGAAGACATTATTATCCCCATTTTTACAAAAACAACAAATCACATTTTATATAATAAGAATTTTTACAAAATTTTATAAATTTAATTTCAATCAACTAATATCACCATATTAATACATAAACAAATACAATTTATTTTATATCTCCAATCTAATCTCATAACTCAATACCACCATACTTATAATTCTGTCCAACTTCATAATTAAACATGACCTATGTACTATGTAACTATGAATTTTTATCCCGAAAATGAGGTATATGATTTAGATTTAAAATTAGTTAGATGTAGAAAATACCCATAATTAATGTGATCCATCGATTTATCTCTTAGAGCATTTTTCTAGGGAATTTTCCTAGCTACGTAGTATTATCCATAATCAAAGGCTGCAATAGGAAATACTTACATGAGCACAACAACAACAACAAAAATAAATAAATAATCATCAAACCCATCAATGCTCTACATACATTGCTCATTGCTGGAACAAACCTCCAAGAACCATTCAGTGTTCGAATACCACTATGGCCCAAACCTTTCAATCCATACATTTCTCCTGCTGATTCAATGTCAAATGACAGTACAGTGAAAAAGAAAAGAAACCTCTTCAATTGGCCTGTCTGTATATGTGAGATTATTTTAGCAGAGTTCTAATCAACCAATTCCAGTCAAGACAAGTCCTAGGCCATATAAACCAGTATATTTTTCCATTAAAAAACAAAACAAAACTTGGGTAAATCCTGCATTGATGCCATTAGATATTTGTTCTTCTTGTTCATCTCCGAGCTTTGTTTACCTGAACCACCATCTCTGGACAGCAGACATTGGAGTGCTCAAGAATGGTGCATAGCGGTGAACCAGTGGATTAACAGTCCTCCCAATCTTAGCCCACACGCTTTGATGGTAACCGGCAGTCACGGGAGCATGATACATGAGCTTTAATAGCTGCCCGAAAAGAATTTCAGGAAAAAAAAAAATTAAGGTTAAATAATGAGATGTGATCCGTGTAATAAATTCTGAAACATCAAATGGTCTATGACGTTCAATTTTGACTCTTTTGTGTGTGCTCACATATCAAACCATGCAGTGCAAAAATATCACTCAGGTTAGGTTAATAGTCTCGATGAAGTTTTGATAAACATGACAACACCAAAACCAGAACAACAATGAAACAAGATGTATACAGTTTGACACTCGAGAAGCTTCTTTGATGGGGTAGGCATGTTCGAGACCTTTACATATAGCCCATAAAAAAGTACAAACAACTCGTGACATCAACACGTTCTATAAATCCAGATGGAATTAAACCAGATAGCCCCAATATGCTCCTAGTGTGGGCCACAGCTAAACCTGATATAACATAAATTCCACACGCGCGCACGGGCACGCACACACAAAATACAGCTACATTTCAATATAAACCACACAAAACTGAATCCAATAAAGATGGCAGCAAGGCAAGTTCTGAGGGTAGGTAATAAGAGAAGAGAACAGCTTACTTTATATATATATATATTTCTTTGTAATCATTCACCTCTACTAAGAGCTCTTTTATGAAATTGCCACAAAAATGTAAACAACAAAAGTTCAAAATTCAGGAGACCAAGAGAGAGGCAAAACAAACCTGCCAGTACATGAATGTTTGTATTATGTTGCGCTGCCACCTGCACGTCCAAATGATGATGCGAATGTAGAGAAGGAAATTAAAAAAAGGGAAGGGAGAGAGTGAACTTCTCAGAAATAACAGGAATAGAAAGGTAAATGAGCAGAATTACGCACGAGAACAGAGAAAGGATTAGAAGAAATCCAAGTCCAATCTCAGCCTGTGAAGAAAGAATGCTGAGTGTAGTCGTGTTTGATTCTACCCACACACATGCCTCTTCCAAGTACTTCCTGTCAACAACCCAAGAAAAGTAACAAATATGGGACTAACAATGAGAGTGGAAGATATATCAAGATAGCAATATCCACACTGCAAAATTCCAGCCAAACTACAACATACAGGCTCAACCATACACAGATCTTGCAAGTGTTTTCTAACATACAAATGATAAGAGGTATGCCAGTGCCTACAGATATTGTGCCAAGAATAATTCAAGGCAGCTGAAAATTTGTCTGTCTTTAGGAATCTTGAAGGATGACAATAGAATAAAATGTAAGCCCAAATGAGGGATTAATCATCCAAACATATACTTAAGCATCTATTGCAACAAACATTCTATGTTTAAGCGTGCAGACCACACAGAAATTCAAACCTATAATCCATATATTACTTTAATCTTTTATATCAATAAAACTCCATCCATAAGAATCAACCAAAAGTGCCTCCGAAACCACAGTTGAAAAGAAGAGCTGCACACTTTCCATTACAACACAACCGAGACCTAATTCCACTGGGGCTTTTGTAACCTAAAATAAATGGTGCTCGATGAAATGATCCAGATTCCACACTATGCTGTGGGCTGGGAAGACAGCTGCTCTGTGAAGCTGGGCGTTCAATGTTCTTGGGACTTTAAAAAAGAGTGAGGGAGTGCAACCTTAGTCTATATGATGCTCGTGAGCCACCATGTACCAGTCTTGCAACACTCTCTCTTTGAGGCCAAAGTAGCGAATGGAAACATAAAGTATGTGGACAAGTTGGAAAAATGTGCTCTTGATAAGAGTAAGTCTGCCTCCCATTGGTAGATATTGCCTTGGTACCCTCAAGCTAATTAGAATTAGTAGAACTACTTACAAAAATTTATGTAACTATTCTATTGTCAATTTATTAAAATTTAAAATTCTTCTTCTTCACTTTATGAAATACCTGTTACAATTCTCGATTAATTGTTCACAGCCTCAGAAAAGTCAACTTTACAGCCCCAAAATTATAGCAAAATAAGTGTGAACTCAAACTCCTTTGCCCACCTATTAGCATCTCTAAAAAACTCACCATTTAGGCCCTTAAATAGCCTCAACATTCTAAAAATTGAAACTTTGAACTTGAACCAATTTTAACTCTTTCCCCATGCAAATCCTAAAATCTATCTTCTACCTTCTAAAACTAAGCAAGAATCTATTCCCATAGTAAACCTACCACAAAGACCAGTTGTAGGAAACCTAGGGCAAGTTTGTTGAAAATGTCTTACATCAGTTTGTATGTGTGTTGAGAGGATGGGGAGGAGAAGGAAAGGGTTGGTGGGGGTTATAAGCCTGGGAAGGGTTACACCAACCAAACAAAAGAAGCTAAGGAAGAAAAAAAGGCACGTGCATTGTGACCCATCACAATTAAGGCCAAAAATATCATAATGGTAATACTAATGAGCACCACATAAACAAAAGAAAATATTTCTTTCCTTCAAAAAAAATCCTGATAGGTAAGGAATTAAGTAAAAGAAAAAAAATCAAATCACGTAATAAAAGATTACTTGGACTAATAAAAGATTACTTGGACTATGATTCACCTAGCCAAATTTGACCAGTCAAATCATAGTAACATTGACAAGTAATAAAGATCTCAGTTGGGATATGGATGGTGCTAGAGGCCTTTTGGAGGTAGCTGGGACATGAATGGCATGTCTCTAGGCTTTTTTGTGATCTGTTACCCAAAACAGAAAAACACCCAAGTCTTTTTTCAGGTCACCCTTTGATTTGACGCTGAAACCTTCACTATAACATAATCCAAAGCTGACCCTTTAATGCCAATACCAAAAACTCCTAAGACTCCAGAAACCATTGGAGATACATAGCAAGTAGCGGTAATTGTTAACCATCCTAGCAATTGAATGAATAAAAGAAAAAATAATAAATTCCTTTCAACAATAAATTAGAAATCTCCCACCTGTACAAGGAGGAACGGGTAAAATTACGTCTCAGAAACTTGGCAACATACTCCAGTGCTCGGCACAAAATGGGAATTAAAGCAACTGCAACAAAGTTCAGCATCAATGTACAAGTGAGGGAAAAGAATCCAACCAATTTGCAACGATGCAACAGCCAACATGCAAGAAATAGTACAAGAGGACAAGTTACACTAACATTTGAGGTAAAGATTTGAGGTGACAAAGGTAAGGCAGTATATGAAGTAAACAAAATCCTTGGTCGCAATCACAGACTGGAACCACACTTGCACGGCCTGCAAATTCCATGCCCTAGGTTTCTGCAAACGATGATAGGTTGATTTAAAAGAAGCGTATTACCATTGCAACTCAAAATGAGTAAAGAATCGAAAATAACTCGGACTGGAACTGTTACCCCATATAGAGAGTACAAGGAAAACAGAGAAGAACATGCAGTGCCCATAAAGGAAAGCCGGTATGCTCTATTTGAAAGATTTCTAGGTACAAGAGGAATTATTGCAAGCACAGCCACAATGAATACCTGAAGAAGAAAAGACATGAAAAAAGCATTAACAAAGATAAAGTGAAGAGAAAGCAGATATAATAGGACTTTCAAGATATTTTCAATGGTTGCTTTGCCACTGACGATACCCAAAAGTGGTTATGGTTGTGAGTACAACTTTCAACCCCAAATAAAAAATTATCTAAATATAACAATCACTAAGTACTTAGAATGAATCAAATGGAAGGACCATGAACATAGCTAATCACACCACTTGGAAATGATGACCGTTTTGCTTAGGATCATTAAATTGTAATCAACACCTTTACATTTTTTTCCCCAAAACAAAAATCAAATAAAGACATACTTTCTTCTTCTTCTTCTTCTGGATAAATAAGCATAAGAAAAGGTTACGGGTATTAAATAACGAAATAATTAATGTGATGGGAATACAAAAAAAAAAGTTAAGTGTTCTCGAGTCATACTGATGTACAACTCAAACTATATTATTGTGAATGTACACAATGTTTAGAAGAAATCAAGATCAGTGTAGTTCATAAGGCTTTGCTAAGAAGTTTTAAGGCTTGTTAGTTCTGTTTCTTTTTTGTGTACCCTTAGTAATGATATACTGCAACCAAGAGCAACACCAGAGTGTAGCTAGTGGTCTCATTTGAACCCACTGAAAGAGAAGAATTTTGACTTACTACGTAAATATTATGGTTTTAGGAAGATGTTAGCACAACTAACCCTACCAAAAGATATCTTTGAAACCCCACTAACAGCCACTAACTTTGGCTCAGTTTGCCAAAAGTTTTAAGTTGGATTATTAGAATTTAAGTTTTAAAAAGTTGGTGAAATATGTTTGCCACAACTAATTGCATTCAACTTATATAGCTTAATCAAATTGTTTTTAGTATAAATATTAGATTTTTCTAAGCTACCAATGGGGTGAGGAAGAGGATATACAAGCTTGTAAGTGCATCAAGAGTAAGGACTTTAAGGTGTTGGTGAAGGATGAAGAAATTAAGGAGAGGTGGAAGAACTATTTTGATGAGAAGTTAAATGAGGATCATGGAGGTAAGTCAAAAGGGAGGGAACTAGGCAGTAACAAGGAAAACTAAGACTACAGGTTCTATCATAGGATTAAGAACTTTGAAATAGAGATTGCACTTAAGAAAATGAAATCGAATAAGGTTTTAGGACCGGATGATATCCCTATTGAAGATTGAAAATGTTTGGGAAAGACGGGGACGGCTTGATTGACTAGGTTATTTAGCAAGTTTTTGTTGACTAAGAAAATGCTAGAGAAGTGGAGGAAGAATATCTTAGTATCAATTTATAAGAATAAAAGAGATGTCGAGAACTGCAACTATAGAGAAATCAAGCTAATGTGTCATATAATGAAAGTGGTGGGAGAGAGTGATGGAATGTTGATTGCGACATATAACAGAGGTGTTAGAGAATCAATTTGAATTTATGCCTAGTAGGTCAACAATGGAAGCGATCTATCTTTTGAGAAGAGTAATAGAAAAGCGTAGAGAAAAGAAAAGAGATATTCATATGATTTTTATCGATCTTGAGAAAGCATATGATAGAGTATCTCGAGATATAATCTGGTGGATATTAGAGAAGAAAGAGGTAACAAAATGTTATATTGATGTGATTAGGGATATGTATGAATGTGTAGTGACCACTATTAGATCGTCGGCTGGAGAGACAAGTGAATTTCCAATTAGTGTAGGGGTTACACCAATGATCAACCTTAAATCTTTATCTTTTTGCTTTAGTTATGAATAAGTTGACGAGAAATATTCATGATGATGTGCCATGGTATATACGTTTTGCAGATGATATCATGTTAGTAGATGAGACTACAGAAGGAATTAACACTAAGTTGGAAACTTGCAGAGAGGCACTTGAATCTAAAAGATTTAGAGTAAGCAGAACTAAGACAGAATATATAAAGTATAATTTTAGTAACAATAACAATGAAAGTAGAGAAGAAGTGAAGATTGAGGACCAAATACTACCTAAGAGTGAATATTTTCGGTATTTAGGATCAATTATCACAACGGCTAGGAAGATTAGACTGGATGTGGTCCATAGAATTAAAACGGGATGGTTTAAGTGGAGGATTGCGTCTGGGGTACTGTGCGATAAACCAGTACCCACTAGACTAAAAAAGAAGTTCTATAGAATGGTTATTAGACCATCAATATTGTATGTGAATGCTGGGCAACTAAGAAACAACATGTAGATAAGATGAGTGTTGCTGAAATAAGAATGTTAAGGTAGATGTATGGCAAGACTAGAAAAGATAGAGTTAGGAATGAATATATTCGAGAATGGGTAGGAGTAATACTGATAGAAGATAAGTTGAGAGAGAATAGATTAAGATGATTTGGTCGTATACAATAGAGACCAACAGAAGCAGTAGTGAAGATATGTGATACAGTAACGATAAATAGAAGTGTTAGGGAAAGGGACAGACCTAGATTGACGTGGGCTAATGTAGTAAATAGAGATTTGAATCTCTTTAATTTGACTAGCAATATAGTCTTGGATAGAGTCGAATGGAGAAAAAAAATTCATATAGCCGACCCCATTTGATGAGACTTAAGGCTTGGTTTGGTTTACCAATGGGGTGTTTTTCCAACTTAACTTTTTTTAGCTTTTGGACGTTAGACAAAGACCTCTCAATGTTTCTATAATTGAGGGCACCCCTAAAACATAAGGTTTAAAAAACTATACAAATTTTGGTTTTAACAGTTTAAAAAGCTACTTTTTGGATTATTTACCAAACACTTTCAACTTTTTCACATATTATCTAAAAAGTTGCACCAAACACTTCAACAACTCATTCAAAATATTTGAAGCCAAAATATAAAAAATTATAATATCAAAAGTCAACTTTTAAGTTTCGTCGGGGCCCTTAAACCCACGTAGAAGTTATATGCAAAATACAATTTATATTCTTTACTTTGGGATTTATCAGTTCTCTACATTTGCCTCTTTCCTACTCTTTACTCCTGTAAGAGACGACCCTTGGTAGTTAGGAAACCTCTCACTCATCACTCTCCAGCTCTTTCATCTAAATGACAATATCAATATATATATTTATGATTAGAGAAATTTAAATTTATTTGTTTATTTATTGGAAATAGGTGATGGATATAATAAGTTCAAATGTTTTTAGGATTTGAGAAATTTATGTTTTTGATTGACACCACTGATTTAAATTCTTTGAGCTGTCACTAACTGTAACACATAAAGAGACAAAGTTAAAGGAGGAAGCAAGAAATCATAGCTTTTAGTTCATGCTCTGAACAAAAAAGCGACAAATCAAACACTGTAACACATGAAGAGACAACCAACAGCTATTTTTCAATTAGTTCCATGTCAGGGTAAAGTTTGTCAAGAAATGCTTTTAGACATATGCATATACAAGTGCAAATCATTATTAATGCATAAAGAAACAAAGTTAAAGGAGGAAGCAATAAATCATAGCATTGAATTCATGCTCTAAACAAAAAAGCGACACATCAAAAGACTGTAACACATAAAGAGACAACCGACAGATATTTTCCAATTAGTTCCATGTCAGGGTAAAGTGTGTCAAGTAATCCTTTCAGACATACGCATATGCAAGTGCACATTCATTTATATACATAACTGAATGTAAATCGTACCCAGGCATTGATAGAAAATTGAATGGTTTGCCGATCCCAACGCAGAGAAGTTGGGGTTGGAGCTGCAGTCGTTGATGATGTTCTAGTAGTTGATCCTACAACATAGAGTTCGGTTCAATTTCAATTCAAACAGCAAATGTGGCTGGTGCAAGGCAAATAAAATTGCCTGTATCTAAAAGGTGACATGAAATTCTTTATTATGTTTCTTAAATGTCGGCAGAACCCAAAATTTTCTACCTGAGTTACGTGATCGCACTTGTTCATTTGGAGTTGAAGATGATGATGGTGTTGGTGTAGGTCTTGCTGACTGGGAAGAACTGCTTGAAGCCATTGCCTCGACAACAAGATCAGGATCCTGCTCATCAAAAAATTATCTCAATACTACCAACGAGAATCAAAAATCAAAAACCCCAAAACCCCAATTAAATGATGCACAGTTCTAACCATGCGACAATAAAACCAACAAACATGGGCAAAACAAATGTCTGCTGTATATATCAACTATTAATGATCGTAAACCAAACAAAAGAAAATCCATGGCAACATCAAAGTCAAAAAATTGTAAAACCCATAATGAAAACCACAAAGCACAATTCTAAATTCAAGGAAATCCAAAAATCAGAATAATCCTCTAATAACTAATAAGAATGACCAAGAATTAGAATCAGAAAGCAAACCAACTAAAACCCAGATGAGATTAAGTGGGGTTGCATTGAATTTCAACAAAGCTCAGGCAAGAATGAATTAATAGATGAGCAACAGTGTAGACAGGGGTGCATGTTTGGGGTTTGTAAACTCAACTTCAGTTCCATCCCAAACAAATAATCATAATAATCTTCTAAAAGCTTGATCGAGATTCAGAACCACAAAGTAAAACAACTAAGACCCAAATGAAATTAACTGGGTTTGCATTCGATTTTCAATAAAATGCAGGCAATAATGAATTAAAAGACGAGAATCAGTGTAGACAGATAGAATTAAAAACCCAGATGAGAATGATCGAGAATCAGAACCAAGAAGCAAAAGGAGTAAAGCCCAGATGAAATTAACAGGAATTGCATTCGATTTTCAAGAAATTTCAAGCAAGGATGAATTAGCATGAGTGTAGACAGATAGAATTAAAAACCCAGATGAGAATGATCGAGATTCAGAACAAAGAAGCGAAAGAAGTAAAAGCCAGATGAAATTAACTGGGGTTGCACTCAATTGCAACAAAATTCAGGGCGTAGTGAATAAAAAGAAGGGGGGGGGGGGGGGGGGGGATTGGTTTGACATACGATGTAACGCTGATAGAACTTGCGCTTGTAGTGGTCGATGACATCGGAGCGAGATGCCATGTGGGGAGGGATGAGGATGTTGGACCAGTACTCCGGCCATCTTGAATCGTTATCGTAGTCGTACGCCGCCGCCGCAATCCTCTTCAGCCTCTGTGGATCCTCTTCTTGCCCCCCCATTCTACTCTCCCTACTTCTCTCTCTCTTCACAACAGCACAACACAACACAACTCACCTCGATGCGTTACACTTTCCTCGAAAAAAAGAGTCGTCGTCTCTTCAAATCCGATCCTGACGTAATTGATATGATTTCGAAAGGTTTCAATACGGCGTCGTTTTTTTTTTTTTAATAGATAAATTTTACATTTCCCCTATATGCATGGTTAGTTTGGCCTTGTTCGGAAGTTGGCTATTTCAATTGTTTATTTAACCGTTTTAATTTAGTTAAAAAAATTATATTTGAAAAGTTAGTTGTTTTGTTTAGTTTTTGTTGATTTAATGATTACGGGAGAAAAAATAAAATAATTATAAATTATATGTGATATTTTATTTTATTAGTTATTTTAATCTATTTTATCTTTTAATAAACTATTTTAACTCAATTCTCTTCCCAAACACCGGTCATTTTAATTTTTTAAAATTTATTTATTTTTTACTTTGATCCTTCATCTTTCACGTTTTTCTCAATTTACTCTTAAAATTAACTTTTGTTTAAAATTAGATAGAACATGTCACATTTGACGGTCGCATAACATACAATTTGTGTTTGTGTCAAAATTGTGGGAGTGGCTCATCTCTATATATCATCTTTTCATACCCCTCCATATCTCTCTTGTAGATTTGAATCCAGACACACATAAATAATACAAACCATCTATCACGTAAATCTCACAAGAAAGGTTATTTATGCAAAAAATCAACTACATCGGATAACTATAAATATAAGAAAAAATCACATTTTGTTTTATAAAATGAACGATTCATGGATTGTAAACTTAAACCATCAATTTTATTGAATAAAATGTGATTTGATTTTTTTGTTTATAATTGTTTGATAAAGTTGATTTTTTACATGGATAATTTTTACTGCGAGGTCTATGAGATAAATGTTTTAAATCATTTGTGTGTATGCAGATTGAAGCCCACAACGGATGTATGGAGAGATGAATTATTGAGATGAGCTACTCCTCAGAAGCGTGAGTTATATATAATAAAATATTTTTATATTATGCGATAGTTCTAGTTTTAAACAAAAGTTAACTTTATAAGTAAATTTAAAAATAAAAATAAAAATAAAAATAAAAAACCTTGAAAGATGAAGGGTCAAAATAGAAGAAAAAAAATTTAAAGGTCAAAATGAAAAAATGGCCAAACATAAAGAAGTTAAAGTGTAATTTATCATTTTCTCTTAAAAAAATATGTTGTACAAATTAACAAAACTTAACAATTTTCTTAAGAATAATGCTGGTGACCCCAAAAAATTTACCAAAAATAGAAATTTAGTAAATTTTTTGGAGTCCCTAGCATTTTCCATTTCTTAAACTAAATTATGTATAAATAAATAAATAAATAAATAATTACAAAATCTGTTAGTTTGTATAAATTTTTTATTTTTATTTTACTTTTCATATGTGATTATAGTAAAAGAGCAAAAGATTTAATAAACAGATTTAAAAACAAATTACTGAAAAAAACAAGTTTCAAAACTTGTTATCAGTTTTTGTTGTTAGTGTTTTCTGAGGTGTTAGTTTTTGATTTTAGGTGTATGAATTGTATTTTTCTCCTGTAGGGTTCATTTAAATTTGGTCAAGCGATAATTTGATATTGAGATTAAACGTATCGTAATTGAAAATTGTTTTTAAATCAGCATAAACAAAGGTAGAAGCATGACTGTCTGGATTTGGTAGGCATTATTAGTGTAAGGGAAAAGATTAAAAGGTGTGTACTATATATACCTTATAATTATATAAAAAAATAATATAATTTCACACTTTCTAAGTTATGACTAAAAAAAAATAAAAATAAAAATAAAAATAAAATAAGTTATAACCAAACACAAATGAAGTATATCATAACTAAAGAAAAAAATTAATTATAATTAAAGAAAAAATGACGTAACTAAAGATATATATTAAGGGATGTGTATTTTAGAATTCTCCTAGGGTTACTCTTATATTAGTTGGGACTACAGAAGGTGAAACCAAGGTATGTATATTTACCGCATTACTTGTATAAGCATGACTATGATTACTAAATAAGTATTAGGCTATTTGTTTTTTTCAAATATTTATTGAATAAATGATTTTGGGTCGTCATCTTTTGGTCATATTCTGGAAGGAATTCCCCTGCTGTGCAATGGTTTCAATTGGCAGTGCTTCTCTCGTTCTCCTAGAGCTTTGAATTCAGTAGCGCATGGGCTGGCCATGATGGCTAAAAAATTTGCAAACATGGTGGTGTAGATGGAAGATGTTCCCATTGAATTGTTGGCCTTAGTTGCTGTGGATGTAAACATAAATTTCATAACATGAAACTTCATGTTTCGGATCATCTACCATGTATATCATCAAGAAATCAAGACAAAAACTTACCCGAATCCATCGATGAACGGTTAAACGGAAACGTCTGATTGTCAATAAAACCTTTGATATTGACTTTGTTAGTGCCTTCTAATCCTTTCCTTTACCAGTGCCTTATCAATTCTCCTTGAGAGGATTTAGAAGAAGAATGACAGTTTTTATCACCATTGGCAGGATTAGGGACCATAACATCTTTTAGGTTAAAATAGGTTTTCAAACAAAAACAACCGTGTGGCAGTTTGTTTTCAAAAGGAAAACCAACTTAACCAATTTGTTTTTAATTTCTATTTCCGCCCCTCATAGAAATAGAAATTACTCAACTAGTATCTACACATTAGGTCCATGACACATATACCCTTAAGCCTATTAACTAAATTGAATCACTTAAATTGTAGGCTTCTTATAAATGATAACACCACATTTAAATATGTGGTCCCATTGAGATATTATCTAACAATCTCCCACTGGACCACATATGTAACCTGAAAAATGTGCTTAACTTTAGTGAGCTCAGAAATTTGTAATCATGACCTGAGGGTATCCAAACAATCTTGTCCATTGACTATATTGATATAGGATCAAAGCGGTCTTCGTTACATTAATCGTAACTCGACCCACCAATGGTCACGTATACCAATACAGTTAAATAACATAGATCAATCATGGATGCATAGCATGGAAATTATATGTAATGTGATCCATACATGCCTATTTCCAACTGGTCCTACTTAACTTTATTGAGATCAATACTTCACAATACGTAACAGAGTGTAATAAACTGAATACTTCATTTCTGCAGAAATTAATCTAATTACATAGATAAAACTCAAGGCTGACATAAAGCAGTAATATAAATACAAACTTCCACTAAACCAAAATGTTCTCAAATAGAACAACACCCATATGAGCAGTGTGCTCATGAAAGACCTTGGGTGGTAGTCCCTTTGTAAGTGGATCCGCTATCATGGAGTTTGTCCCAATGTGCTCTATGGAAATCTGTCCACTCTGCACTCTTTCTTTTACAACTAGGAACTTGATATCAATATGCTTTGATTTTGTCGAGCTCCTGTTGTTATTGGAATATAAAACTGCAGACTTATTGTCACAATATAACTTAAGTGGTCTTTCAATGCCTTCCAAAATACGCAACCCAGTGACAAAATTCCGCAGCCATATCCCTTGGTTTGATGCCTCATAACATGCTACAAACTCTGCGGCCATGGTGGATGAAGCTATGAGCATCTGCTTTGCAGACCTCCAAGAAATTGCTCCGCCAGCCAACAGATAAATATAGCCTGATGTGGATTTCCTACTGTCTTGGCATCCAGCAAAATCGGAGTCGGAATATCCAATGACCTCTAACTTATCCGATCTCCTATATGTGAGCATATATTCCTTTGTTCTCTGTAAATATCGCATAACACGCTTGACTGTTTTCCAATGATCCATGCCAGGATTACTTAAATATCTGCCTAACATGCCAACTATGAACGCAATATCCGGACGCGTACATACTTGAGCATACATTAGACTCCCTACAGCCGAGGCATAAGGAATCTTCTGCATTTCTTGAATTTCAAGACTGTTCTTCGGGCATTGGCGGAGACTAAACTTGTCTCCCTTAGCAACCGGGGTTTCACCTGATTTACAATTTTGCATGCCAAATCTATTGAGTACTTTTTCGATATAGCTCCTTTGTGATAATCCCAGAATACCCCGAGAACGATCTCGGTGTATTTCGATTCCTAATACAAAGGAAGCATCACCAAGATCTTTCATTTCAAAATTCTTAGATAGAAATCTCTTGGTGTCATGCAATAAGTTTATATCGTTTGTGGCAAACAATATATCATCAACATATAAAACCAAAAATATGTGTTTACTCCCACTGAACTTGTGATACACACATTCATCAACAACATTAGTTTCAAAACCATACGAAGTGAGAACTTGATGAAATTTGAAGTACCACTGACGAGAAGCTTGTTTGAGTCCATAGATGGATTTAGTCAATTTGCAAACCATATTCTTTGGGTTTCCTGACACAAAGTTTTCTGGCTGCACCATATAAATTGTTTCTTTAATGTCACCATTAAGAAAAGCTGTTTTGACATCCATCTGATGCAACTCAAGATCAAAATATGCAACAAGCGCCATAATTGTCCTAAAAGAATCTTTCGAAGAAACTGGAGAGAAAGTTTCTTTAAAGTCAATTCCTTCCTTTTGAGTAAAGCCTTTGGCTACAAGACGTGCCTTATACCTCTCCACATTACCATTTGAATCCCTTTTGGTTTTAAATATCCATTTACAACTTACGGGCTTCGCACCAACTGGTAATGAGACAAGTTCCCAAACTTTATTGTCTTGCATAGACTTATATTCTTCATTCATGGCTTCTATCCATTTATGAGAGTTGGAACTTTCCATGGCTTGACGAAAGTTGATTGGATCATCTTTCGACATTCCATTTTCTACCTCATGTTCCTGGAATATACAATATAATCATCCGAAATTGCAAATCTCCTTTCTCTTGTGGATCGCCTTAATGGCACAGGTTCTTGAGGTTGAGGTTGTAGAGTTTGTTCCTCAGGAACAATTACCTCATCTTGAATGAGGGGTTGAACTATATTATCTTGAACAACATTGTCTGGTTGAGGATCCGAAGTTACTTCTCGAGCAATGACAGGTATATGAACCTGTAATTGGTCAAAAGTAGTAGTAGGAAGTGGGATTACTCCTACTTCCTCCTCAAAGACAATGTCTCTAACTGGATTTCTCCCCCCAAACTCAACATCCTCAAAAAATGTTGCAATTCCCGTCTCAAATATTGACCTATTTGTGGGATCATAAAACTTGTAACCCCGTGATCGTTCGGCATAGCCAATAAAGTAGCTGCTAACAGTTTTAGAGTCCAATTTTCTTTCATGAGGTTTATAAGGCCTCGCCTCAGCAGGACACCCCCACACATGCAAGTGTTTTAAACTAGGCTTTCGCCCAACCCAAAGCTCATAAGGTGTTTTTGCAGCTGCTTTAGTTGACACCCGATTTAAGAGATAAGTTGCTGTCTTTAGAGCCTCACCCCAGAGGGACTCTGGTAAAGTAGAATGACTGATCATACTTCTTACCATATCCTTAAGAGTCCGGTTTCGTCTTTCAGATACACCATTCATGCTAGGTGATCCTGGCATGGTGTATTGTGGGACGATTCCACATTCCTCCAGGTATTTGGCAAACGGTCCTGGACGTTGTTCACCTGATCCATCATATCTGCCATAGTATTCACCACCACGGTCAGACCTGACACTTTTAATCCGTTTGTTGAGTTGTAACTCAACTTCGGCCTTAAATTTTTTGAATACGTCCAAAGACTGTGATTTCTCATGGATAAGAAATAGATACCCATATCTGGAATAGTCGTCTATGAATGTGATAAAATACTGTTGACCATTCCAAGACGCCATAGGGAATGGTCCACAGATGTCCGTATGAATTAATTCTAAGACATCTGTAGACCTATGGGCACCAAATTTCTTCATTTTGGTCTGTTTTCCCTTGATACACTCAATACAGACATCAAATGCTGAAAAATCAAGAGAGTCCAAAATTCCATCAGACACAAGACGCTCAACTCTAGATTTAGAGATGTGACCTAGGCGTTTGTGCCATAATGAGGCTGAATTTTCCGTAGTTAATTTACGCTTTGTACCTCGTGATTCCACGTGCAAGGTTTCATTATAAGATGCAATAGTTTCGAGCAAATATAGATTATCAAACACATTAAGTAAACCAGTACCAACAACATTTGAATTAATAGACATACTAAACTTCATATTTCCAAAAGAACAACAATATCCCAATTTGTCCAATACAGAAACAGAAATTAAATTCCGTCTAAAGGACGGTATAACAAAAGTGTCTAATAAATCCAAATAATAACCAGTTTTTAGCAATAATCTAAAGTGCCCTATTGCCTGAACTTCTATTGACTTGCCATCACCCACAAAGATGTATCTTTCAGCATCAGTTGGCTTTCGGTAGTTCAGGCAACCCTGCATAGAAACACATATGTGAGTAGTAGCACCAGAATCTACCCACCAAGTGTTTCTTGGTACTGAAGCTAAATTTATTTCAGAACAGACCAAAACATGAAATGTACCTTTCTTTACACGCCAGTCGACGTATTTGGCACAATCCTTCTTTCTGTGTCCGGGCTTGCCACAAAAGAAACAACCATCCTGCACTTTCTGTTTCTTTGGTTCCGGACCCTTAGGAGCAGCAACTTCCTTTCCCTTATGCTTTCTTTTGCCCGTATGCTTGGAGGTGCTTGCCAGATGAGCACTTTCAGTCCTTTCTTGCTTCAATCTCTCTTCCTCTTGCACACAAAATGAAATGAGCTCATTGAGAGTCCATTTCTCCTTCTGGCAGTTATAATTGACCTTAAATTGGTTAAATTGTGCAGGAAGAGAGATGAGAACTAAATGCACGAGCAAATCATCAGATAGGTCGAGCTTTAGTGCCTTAAGTTTTGAAGCAAGATGAGACATTTCCATGATGTACTCGCGAACATTACCCTTGCCTTTATACTTCATTGAAATCAAGCTTGCTAAAAGCATGCTTGTTTCAGCCTTATCATTTTTAGCAAAACGTTTTTGAATTTCTGAAAGAAATTCACCGGCAACGGTAACATCCTCTGTTATTGCACCCCGAAAGACTTCTGGAATCCCACGCTTCATGATCATAAGACTTAGCCTGTTAGAACAATCCCACTTTTCAAAGTACACAATTTCCTCAGGAGTACTTTGTTCAGTGAGATCATTCGGTTTTGGCATTCTTAATGCCAAGTCTATGTCCATGCAGCCGAGAACAATCAATATGTTCTCTTTCCAGTCCTTAAAGTTTGTTCCATTTAACATTGGAACATTGTTCATGTTGGCAGAGATTGAAGTAGTCGACATTAAAACTGAATAGAAAATAAAATAAAAGGAATAAACAATTATGCTCACATTAAGTTACCAAACAGATAATCTCGAAATAAATTAATTTAATGACAACATCTCAAGATACCTAGCACAACATTAATACCAAGCCTTTGGGTAGTGATATTAACTGTAAGTGGTATTCTTGTTATAATGATCAAACATTGACAATAAGTTATGTCAAATAACAAATCTATCTTTTGATGAATTTATTATTCACATTAGATTTCCTTGACAATTGGCACATGTTTATCACCACAAAATGTGTGTGTAATTCTGCCAAGTATTAATCATGTCTTTGGACCGATAAATACCCGCATGAGATACACATACATGAACATCAAAACATTCCATATAAAACAATTTAGACAAGAGAGATCACTTTTGTGACATCTTGTTTGAATTGACTTATATTTAGAACGTTAGAAAATTAAATTTCTGTAGACGTTGTATGAAATTACATTAAATTTAAAGATTTCTTAATTTGTTACCCCGTATATATTATATAAATTGCAACAATCTCAATTATATACATATATATATATAACGGTTCCAAAAAAAATAATTTTTCATTTTTTTTTTTTTTTTAAACCACAAAGCACATGAGGCTAAGATCATATTTGCAGCATGCAGGAATGTACAACCATAACAAAACCACAGACTTCAAGAAAATAATCTGGAGAGAGAGAGAGAGAGAGAGAGAGAGAGAGAGAGAGGCCCTTTGAAAACCATAAACCCCTCACAAAATTTTCATAGAAAAACCAAATCTGATGGGACTGTCTATATATTATTGGTTAAAGATCTCGATAACTTCAACAGACCCAACAAACAAACCATACGACAAACAAATCAATTATTTGCTCACAAAGTTTGTAGACTTTCAATCAAATTATCAAATACCAAGTCGTCAAATTTCAAAACCTCCAATACCCACTTCCTAATTTTCCCTAAAATTTCCCAAAATTGGCAAAAACATTAAAAACTCCGAACCAAAATTTCTCTCAATAATCAAAGGTTCCAATCTGCCTATCAAATTCCCCAGAAAATTCAAAACACTAGACCCTCTTTCCCCGGATCACATCATTGACAATCTAAGCCAAAATATTCAATGAAAATACCCAAATTCACCATAATGGCTATTCAGGTGAGTCCGATCAAGACCCCACCAAAGTCCGATGATAGAGGTGTGAATTAAAAAAAAAAAAAAAAAAAAAAACAGAATCTGATTCCAGAAAACTAAATAGGATGAATAATAGCATATTAATTTCTAATAATACACATGATATAACCGCTCTGATACCACTTGTAAACATAAATTTCATAACATGAAACTTCATGTTTCGGATCATCTACTATGTATATCATCAAGAAATCAAGACAAAAACTTACCCGAATCCATCGATGAACGGTTAAACGGAAACGTCTGATTGTCAATAAAACCTTTGATATTGACTTTGTTAGTGCCTTCTAATCCTTTCCTTTACCAGTGCCTTATCAATTCTCCTTGAGAGGATTTAGAAGAAGAATGACAGTTTTTATCACCATTGGCAGGATTAGGGACCATAACATCTTTTAGGTTAAAATAGGTTTTCAAACAAAAACAACCGTGTGGCAGTTTGTTTTCAAAAGGAAAACCAACTTAACCAATTTGTTTTTAATTTCTATTTCCGCCCCTCATAGAAATAGAAATTACTCAACTAGTATCTACACATTAGGTCCATGACACATATACCCTTAAGCCTATTAACTAAATTGAATCACTTAAATTGTAGGCTTCTTATAAATGATAACACCACATTTAAATATGTGGTCCCATTGAGATATTATCTAACAGTGGATGCTTTGTTAATTTCTGATTTGTTTTACCATCTGAAAAAAAATATTTATTGAATAAATATTCAAGTGCAAACCCAAAAAATCAAGAACCATCATGCATTTTTAAGATCACACATATTTGTCCAATTGGTTCAATGTCAAAGACGAACAAAGTGGGAACGGCACCTCTTTGATCAACCAATTTCAGTCAAGACAGTTTATTAACTGGACTAGTAAGTCTTCTGTGAGTTTTTTCCCTGATGTTTCTGCACATGATAAAAAGGCTCTTACACTAGTATGTTGAATATATATATTGGATGTTCTTAAAAAAAATCATTATCTTAGCCTCTCCCCTTATCATGCCGCACGCGACTATAGAGAAACTTTCTTCCATGCTATAGAAAATGCATAATAAAAATCCAAATGTGGTATGCAAGACTTATTTCTTAGTAAGTCCGTCCTTCAGTCTCTACTGGTCTATTCCATGCCAGCCTTAAAAATTCCAGGAATACTATTAAGGTTAAGAAGATGTACAAAAAAAAAATGCAATGTTAGGAAATTTTTCTGGAACCCCTCTTTCACCCCCTGTAAGAGTAGCTGGTCTAAATACGCTGGAGTCTTGGGTTTCACTAAGCCCGGCCCTGAGATTTTCAGGGCTTAAAGCCAAAAATTAACTAATAAATATCACTAGATCATTTGGGATTCTTCACATATTTTTTTTTCATTCAACGAATTTTTTTTTTGAAGATAAAAGACAAAAAGATTTGTGTCAAAATCACAAAAAATACTTAGCATTACATTACAACAACTAATAAGTATCACTTGAACCTTGCTCTTTTTACATTTTTAGAAGCAAATAAATCAATCATACTTGCATAATTTTTTTTTTTTTTTTGCAAAATCATTTCCAATGGCTAAAAAATTTGCAAACATGGTGGTGTGGATGGAAGATGTTCCGATTGAATTGTTGGCCTTAGTTGCTATGGATGCTTTGTAATGTTCTGATTTGTTTTACCATCTAAAACAAAATATATATTGAATAAATATTCAAGTGCAAACTCAAAAAATCAAGAACCATCCTGCATTTTTAAGATCACAGAAATGTCCAAACCTTTTGAACACATATTTGTCCAATTGGTTCAATGTCAAAGACGAACAAAGTGGGAAAGGCACATCTTTGATCAACCAATTTCAGTCAAGACAGTTTATTAACTGGACTAGCAAGTCTTCTGTGAGTTTTTTCCCTGATGTTTCTGCACATGATAAAAAGGCTCTTACACTAGTACGTTGAATATATATATTGTGGGTGTTTGGGAAGTTGTTATTTTAGTAAATTATTTTAGTTTTTGGCTTTGTTTTTTTTTTTTTTTTGAGCTCCAATTTTTGGCTATTTTAGTAGGTTAAAATTTTTGTGTTTGGAAAGATAGTTGGATTTTTTTGTAGTTAGATGTAATGTTTGTGAGAGAAAAAGTGAAATGATTATAGGTTTGATGTGACATTTTATCTTATTTACTATTTTAACCTATTTTGTCTTTATGTGAATTTTAGTCCAAAAAGTCCCCAAACAGCCCATTGGATGTTCTTAAAAAAAATCATTATCTTAGCCTCTACCCTTATCATGTCGCACGCGACTATAGAGAAACTTTCTTCCATGCATAGAAAATACATAATAAAACCTAGATGTGGTATTTAAGACTTACGTCTTAGTAAGTCAGTCCTTCAGTCTTTACTGGTCTATTCCATGCCAGCCTTAAAAATTTCAGGAATACTATTATGTCGTGTTTAGTTGGGAGATTTAAGGATATATTTAAAAAGGGAAATAGAAAAGGTAGGTAAAATATAAATAAAATATACTTACATTTAACCTAATTTTACACCCATTTTTCTTTTTCTTTTTTTCTAAATCCCTCGTCAAATCCCCCAACCAAACACAGCGTTAAGGTTAAGAAGATGTACACAAAAAGGCCATGTTAGGAAATTTTTCTGGAACCCCCCTTTCACCCCCCAACAGAGAATTTGTAAGAGTAGCTGGTCTACCCTTTGCTGGTCTAAATATACTGAATTCTTGGGTTTCACCAAGCCTGGCCTTGAGATTTTCAGAGCCCAAAGCCGATAATCAACTAATAAATATCACTAAATCATTTGGGCCTTTCACATATATATTTTTTTCATTCAACGAATTTTTTTTTTGGAGATAAATGATAAAAGATTTGTGTCAAAATCACAAAAAATACTTAGCATTATATTACAACAACAAATAAGTATCACTTGAACTTTGCTCTTCTTACATTTTTAGAAGCAAATAAATCAATCATACTTGCATAATCTAGTTTTTTTGCAAAATCATTTTCAATGGATAATTATGTTAATCTATTCAATCTTTCTTATGACATGGTTTATCGAAAGTAATTTTTGATCATTTTCAACTTTGAAAAGCCTCTTTCCCTTGATGCAACTGTAATCGGAATAGTCAAAAGCTTCTTTCTCTGTTGTGCCGCTTCTCTCAAATTTTTGGGAAAATTGAATTAAGAGTTAGGGTTAAGAATTAGATAGGGAGAGAGAATGGATCCTTTTAATTTTGAATGGGCCTTTTAATTTTTTAATGGATCAATTTATTTTAAGTTAGTTTGGGCCTTATTTATTTATTTTTTTGACTCAAAACATACCTAATATATTACACTAAACTATAATGGGAGATGACCCATTTTTTAGGTCTATTTTGAGGGCCCTAAACCATGGCCTGGTGAGCCTATGCCTAGGGCCAGCCCTGGGTTTTAACATTCTTAACATTACTACTAGTTTTAGACTTGAAGTTGGCTTGGAGTCAACATTGAGACCCCATTTCTCTTCTGGCTATGACTATGAAAGGCAAATATTATTAACACTCTTCTCTCTGCTTAGTGCTGCTCATGCGCAGGGGTGGTCTACCTCCTATGATGAAAGGTATGTTTGTGTCAAAACTCTAATGAAAATGGCATGCACTTGCTCTTTACATGCCCTGTTTGGCCATCCCTATGTCCGCTTTCTTTCATATACCAGTAAACACAATAATAATAAACATATGAAAACAAATTCAATACCAATAGTAGATTCTAGGTAGCCACACACACATTGTTTTTAAAACTGTATTCGATGTTTTTTTTTTTTCCACATTTCAACTAATTGCTACAATTGCTATTGCGAGACAACTTACTACTAGTATACATGAATTCTAGGTTTTGCTAGTCAATTGCAGCTTCATCCTCCTTCATCATCATGTCTCCTTTCTGTTTTGCAGCTTTTGCCGTCTATTTTGACCCCTCACTCATAATTGGTGTTTCATGGAAAAGTAATTTGCAAAATTCCAATTGTATGTATTAATAGAAAACAATAAAGATAAAATTGATTTAAAAAAACATATATAAATCTAATATACGTGCATCCGTAGTGATGAAGAGGAAAAGGAAGATGAAGAGGATGGCGATGGTGAGAGTAATGGCAATGGAGATGATGAAGGCAATGGTGAAACAAAGATGGAAGTGACCAAGGCTCAAGCTTTTCCACTTTCGCCCCGCATATGATACATGCATGTTCAATGTTTTTTTTTGCCAACTCAAGCAACAAGATGCACAGGGTGTGCACAAGATATAGTGGCCACAAGGCATATTGGCCTTCACCTGTGGCTTCTCACAGATGTTGCACAAATTCTATGCTTTGCACCTTTCATAACACTGCAAGATTAATAATATTAATTATTTAAAAAAATCTTTAAAAACAATTAACAACAAATACTATTCTTGATGTGTCGTTATTGAATTATGTAAAAAAATAAATAAATGGCATAGTTACCTCTGCAAAATAGAGAGGATATTTGAAGTAGGAGAAAGCACCCATGTATTTAATCTTTTGTATATTGTCTATGACAAGAGTGATTCTTGAATCCGAGTCGGCGTCTCTACCACTGCCACTGCCAATTTTAATATTTATCGATACCTCACTTTGGGGATAAAAATTCATGGTTACATAGTTATGCTATATTTGGTTAATTGGAATGAGATGAAATGGAATGAAATAGTAATTCTTTAAACTTTCTCATAGAATAATTATTCCAACCCGGTTCATTCCAATGAACCCCAAAAATATACAAACAAGCCCCAAATGTTTTTATTGTCAACAAAACACACACACTAACAATATATGACAATCACTACAAATACTATTTGGATTAGTGAGTTTCTCACTACACTACCCTCATTTGTATTCTTTCCACACTACTCTATTTCATTTTCTATATATTTCAAATGATGTCTCTTAATTTTTATACAGTCTTCCACCTTTTCAATGGACAGTTAGGATCAACTTGATCCAAGAGATATATTAGTTTTCCACAATATTTTAGGATGCTTTAATCATTCCATTATATTCTAAAATTCTCTAAACTATTCTAGTACGTAATGAAGTTTTCTATAATATTCTAGAACCTATTGGATTTCACTATACTTCTACAATGTTCTATCAAGTTTTATATTGTTTTAGGATGTTCTATAACCTTTGAGATTTATCTAAAACTTTCTTGGGTCTTCTAGATTTTTCCAATATTATAGAAGGATATGAAAAACTCTAGAGAGTCTATGTTGAAGCTAAACATTGTACAAGGATATGAAGTTTTCTATAATATTCTAGAGCCTATTGGATTTCACTATACTTCTACAATGTTCTATCAAGTTTTATATTGTTTTAGGATGTTCTAAAACCTTTGAGATTTATCTAAAACTTTCTCGGGTCTTCTAGATTTTTCCAATATTGTAGAAGGATATGAAAAACTCTAGAGAGTCTATGTTGAAGCTAAACACTATACAAGGCACAAAGTAAAGAATTTGTGCTACCTTTATGAGAAGATCCCACTGGAAATGGCCAATGTGTCTTGTGGCCATCATACCTACACTATGCATCATCCTTTATACTTGTTGTGGCAAACATAATCTTAAAAAAATTCAAAAATTTGGGTTAACCTAGAATGGGGAGAATTGTAGCCAAAGGTCGACTACTAAGTTAAAATAACACGAGCAATCAAAATCAACGCCAAAGCAGAGATCAAAAGTAGAGCGAAACGGAGAAGTGAACAAAACCAATGAGGTTCTACGCTGGCCAAAGGTCAACTACTAAGTTAAAATCACACGGGCAATCAAAATCAGCGCCAAAGCAAAGAGCAAAATCCAACAAGAAACGGAGAGGAGACAATTGTCTCCACATCTCCAACTTGACTCTTTCTCACTCTCCCTCACGTTTGATGCAACAAATGGAGAAAAGAGGTGAGTTGAGGCTCATATAGGAGCCTTATATAGGCTCAATTAAGAGTTGGTTAATTAACTTTAATTAGGCTAAGTAAAGGCTTATTGATTTATTCTAATTATTCAGTTCCAAATCGAATCTCAATTAAACCTACCATAAAATTCTAAAAATGCCAACTAGCACGTAAACCAAGTCAATTTCGTGTTCGGATGCCGATAAGGCCTTCAATTCACAGAACAATACAGAAATACAGATAGATATTCCTACTGCAACAGATATAAATACAAGAATGCGACATATATGAAATTAATTCATAATTTCACCTTGATTATTTATTAGGCATTCTTAATCATGGTTTAGTGGCTAATCACAGGTTGGGGTTGTTACAGTCTTCCTCCCTCAAAGAGTTTGGTCCTCCAAACTCGAATTACCTTCATTTTGGAAGAATACTGGATCCAAAGGAAACAATTCAGGGTATCTTCTCATCATATCTTCCTCCGTTTCCCAAGTTGTATAGGTCCCTCCGTGATTTTTCCAATCAACTTTTGCCAACGGTATATTTTTCTTTTTCAATCTTTTGATCTGGCGGTTCACAATCTGAACTAACCTCTCCTTATAGGTGTAGTCATCTTTCAAAAGCACATGTGTTAGTTCAATGACATGTAACGGATCTCGTAGATAGTCCTGAAGCATGGAGACGTGGAAAACATTATGCATATGTTCCATGATCGGTGGTAAGGCTACCTGATACGTCACTGAATTGATCTTCTCAAGGATTTTGTATGGCCCAACATATCTCGGTGCCAATTTTTCTTTCATTCCAAACTGCGTTTGGCCCTTCATCGGAGTTACTCTGATAAACACGTGATCCCCGACTTCATATTCCCTATCTCTTCTTCGGATATCCGCATAACTCTTTTGGCGACTTTGTTCAGTTTTCAATCTTGGTTGAATCAATTTCACATTTTCCATTGTTTCTTGCACAAGTTTCAGTCCCAACAAAAATCTGTCGCCTACTTCAGCCCAACAGATAGGAGAATGGCATTTCCTATCGTACAAAGCTTTATAAGGGGCCATACCAATACTCGAATGGTAGCTATTATTATACACAAATTCGGCCAATGGTAAGTAGGTCTCCCAATTGCTTTGAAAGTCTAACACACACATCTATAACATGTCCTCTAATGTTTGAATGGTTCGTTCAGATTGGCCGTCTGTCAGTGGGTGATAAGCATTGCTTAATCTCAGCTTAGTCCCCAAAGCTTGTTGCAAACTCTGTCAGAATCTCGAAGTAAACTTGGGATCTCTGTCAGATACTATGGATATTGGAACTCCATGTAATTTCACAATCTCATTGACATACAAGTTAGCCAACTTATCTGCATTATACAAAGATTTGACAGGTAAAAAGTGAGCAAATTTAGTTAAACGATCAACAATGACCCAAATAGAATCCATACCTCGAGAAGAGCGAGACAGTTCGATAATGAAATCCATATCAATATACTCCCACTTCCATTCTGGTATTGGAAGTGGCTGAAGTAATCCAGCAAGTCGTTGATGTTCGGCTTTCACTTTTTGATAAAGCATCTAGCCATAAAATCAGCAATGCTCTTCTTCATTCCCGGCTACCAAAAATTTTGTTTCAAGTCATGGTACATCTTCGTATTCCCCAGATGTATAGCAAAATTTAGAATTGTGAGCTTCAATCATCACACGTTTCCTCAAATCTAAACAATCCGGTACGAAAAGTCTATTCTGGAACTTCAACACATTGTTCTCAATAAAAACCCGGCCCTCGGTCTTGAATCCATTTCATTGGCAATTTTCAGTAATACTCATCTTCTAGTTGTTTCTCTTTCACCTCTTCAATTATCGCAGGCTAGGCAAAAATAGCGGCTAGAATTCCACCTTGTTCACGCAGAACTATCTCAATTTCATTCCTCTCCAGGTCATATAACAATTCTTTCTGGCCAGTGAACAAACATGACAAATTTTCAATAGACTTTCGGCTCAAGGCATCTGCAACAGTATTGACTTTCCCCAGGTGATACAGGATTTGCAAATCATAGTCCTTGATCAGTTCGAGCCATTTTCTCTGTCTCATGTTTAATTCCTTTTGGGTGAAGAAATACTTTAAGCTTTTGTGATCTGTATATACTACATAAGTTACTCCATACAGATAATGACGCCAAATTTTCAAAGAAAACACCATGGCTGCCAATTTAAAGTCATGAGTCGGGTAATTCTTTTCATGCGGACGGAGCTGCCGAGAGGCATAAGCAATTACCTTCCCATTCTGCACAACCCAAACCTTTATAGGAGGCATCACTGTAAATCTGAAACCCATTGGTTCCATTTAGTAGAGTTAGAATTGGTGTGGTCACTAATCTAGTCTTCAACTCTTGGAATGCAGACTCTCTTTGATCATTCCAATCAAATGGTACATTTTACTGTGTCAACTGTGTCAATGGCATAGCAAGTTTCGAGAAATCTTTGACAAATCTTCTGTAGTAGCCAGTAAGTCCCAGAAAGCTTCTAATTTCTAACACATTTGTTGGTCTAGGCCAGTCCACAATAGTTTCAATTTTTTATGGTTCAATTGAGATTCCATCCTTGTTGATTACATGACCCAGAAATGCCACACTGCCAAGCTAGAATTCATATTTGGATAATTTCGCATATAACTTCTTTTCCCTTAGGATCTGTAAAGCAATTCTCAGATGATTTTCTTGTTCCTCCCTTCTTTTAGAATAAATCAATATATCATCAATGAACACAACAATAAACTTATTAAGAAATTGTTTGAATACTCTATTCATTAAGTCCATGAATGCCGCGGGTGCATTAGTCACTCCGAATGGCATTACCAAAAATTCATAATGTCCGCATCTAGTTCTAAATGCAGTTTTCTCTACATCTCCCATCTTGACCTGTAACTGGTGATACCCGGATCTATGGTCTATCTTGGAGAACACTTGTGCTCCTTGGAGTTGGTCAAATAGATCATCTATTCAAGGCAATGGATATTTATTCCTGATAGTTACTCTATTCAGTTACCGGTAATCTATACATAATCTCAAGGACCCATCTTTCTTCTTAACAAACAAAACTGGAGCACCTCAAGGTGAAATGCTCGGGCAGATGAATTTCTTGTCTAACAGTTCTTGAAGTTGGGTTTTCAATTCTTTTAGTTCTGAGGTTGACATTCTGTAAGGGGTCTTAGAAATAGGTTGTGTTCCAGGTGCTACTTCAATAGTAAATTCAATTTCCCTATCAATTAAGTCTCTAGGTAAGTCATTCGGAAATACATCGGGAAATTCACAAACAACAGGAATAGTTTCCACATTAGGATTATCAGAACTCTCAATCAAAACACAACACATGTAACCCTTACATCCCTACCTAAGCAGTTTAACAGCTTCCATGGCAGAAATCAAGTATGGGGGTGGAACTACCCCATTCCCAGTAAACACAAACTCAAGTAAACAAGGTGAACGAAATACAACAGATTTATTCACACGGTCAATTGTAGCGACTCTGATTTTTCGTAAGTCTTTATTATTATTATTATTATTATTATTATTATTATTATTATTATTATGATCTTATTTTATTTTTGGTTTTATTAATTGTGTGGTTACATGAAAATTTAATGTGGTATTTAATTAATTTAAGGTGATATTTAATTATATATAATTAATATGAATATTTATATATATATTATATATAAAAAGGTGTTATATATTGGTTTTATATAGCATATTATATATGTTGTATTTTTGTTGAATTTGTATAGTATAATATTATATAATATATCAATTAGGTTAGAATAGTATAAGGTAATCAACCAAAAAAAAAAGAAAAGAATGAGAGCAGCAGCAAGCTGAGAGTGAGAGAAAGAGAGAGAGAGAGAGGGACAGCGGGGAGAGAAAGAGTGGAGGAAAAAAAAAAGATTAGGGTTTTATTTTGGTGACTTCATTAATTGTTCAAGTGATTCTTTGATCTTCAAAAAAATATTGTGAGTACAAAACCCACTTCCCTTAATTTATGTTTCATTTGTTGTTTTTATTTATTTATTTTTATTTATTTGATGTTGGTTTGATTTTGTATTTACATGAAGATGATAGATTGATTTTAATTATTTTGATTAGTTGTGTATGTCAGGTTTAGGATTTTTATATGTATTTATTTTATGGTTGTAATCACACTCATGGGTATATGAAATTAAAATAAACTTAGAACCCATAGATAAATTCCTTACACTCCACCATGACTCCATGGATTGTTGTTTTATTTGAGTGTTGGTGAGAAAGAGTATATAAAAAAAAGGGTGAGAATTATGATATTTATCTGAATGCCTTAGGATTGGCATTATTATGTTTGTTTTCATGAGTAGATGAGAGATTGTGTATATATATATTATTGTCTCATTCTCAGGAGTAGACGAGTGCTTTGATTTACGAGCGTACGTATATGCTAACCATTCGGGGAATGTGCGTCAAACTCGGGATGATATCCTCATGCAAGTTTAGTTTCAGAGCGGTGTTAGGTATACGGGGCGAAATGGTGGAGTTAAGGTACAAATAATTAAATATGAACTTATTGGTATAGTGTGAATTGTATTGATTTGTACATATTGAAAAATAGTAAACGACCTTAATAAATTATGAAATTGGGTAGAGGCATGTATACGTAATTCTAGACAACTTTTGTATTTTAACTTTGTACTAAAAAGATCGATTAGAACTTGTAATTGGATGATCTTGGCTATAGTAGTTTTTATTCATTTTAACAATGCAGATTTTAGAGGCTGTTTTAACTCACGAAACAAGCTTATTTTTATTGATTTCGAGTAAACTGAAGTAAAATATTATTATGAACACTTTTTGTGTTTTGAACTTTTCCGAAAAAAATCATCTTAGGGCAGTTTCCTTTCGTTTTCAGCTTCATATTTTTCGGTTGAATTTCGTCTAGGTTCTTTTATCAAGTTTTTCTCTCAAACTATTAAGTTTCTACTAAATTCGTTCACGTTGCCTTTTAAAAATTTTGATTCTGTACAATTTTTATTCTTTGAGTGTTGGTCAATTCGAATTATTTAAGCATGAAATGGTGCATTTTTATACTTCTTCAGCAAGTTACTTATGATTAAATTATACTAACTTTATTTTTTTGCAGAATAGTGGGTCTTACTAACTTTTTATGTAGGGTTGACCCCACCATATTTTTATTTTTATTTTGTTTATTTTATACTCAATTTATATTTCATTGTGTACGGGTAAGAAACTAAATGCCACCATATCTTGGGAAACTACCCATTCGTCTCGGTGCGGATGGAACTACTTGTCTTATCCCGTAACAAGAATTAAATGTATTTTTGTTTGTGTCTGGTAGACACGTGGGTGTCAAATATTTGTACTCATACCAGTATACTTGTATACTGACCCGTTTCGTCTCTTAGCATCTCGGGTGCGTTCTGTTTGAGCGCAACCGAGCTTCCTTTGCAGGATTAGTTGGGACTACGGTGGTGACGAGAAATAACTATAGTTGTTGGACATGTCGTTTGGACTTCTTTTGTTTTCTTGAGCTTAGGGTTAATATTAGTTTATGTATTTATTATTTTTTTATGACCTTAGTATTTTGACAATTTGACATTGTGGGTTATTTTTTAACTTTACATTATTTAAGTTGTTTTGACTAGTTGTTATTACTTTAATGTTGGAGGTATTGGATAGTTATGAAATTATGGTGGATGGTTTGGTTGGTGTTTTGTTAGTTTTTTTTATCCTCTGTAATCTTTTGAGCATAGAAATTTACTTAAACCCTTTGGAGATGTAAACGTTTAGATTTTTTTTCACCCCTAGGATTTAGATGATGGAATATTGATTGGGGTTTAGTCTTAATTTAATATTTAATTTTCCAAATTTTGGGACGTGACATCAATAGTCGTATAGTACTTCGTTAACCAGTCCATACCCAATATACAGTCAAAATGATCAATTCTCAACCGCAATAAGTCAACATACAACGTCACATTACCAATCACAATATCACATGCTAGATACACATATGCACATACCATTGAACTTCCAGATAGCGTAGATACAGACGAAAAATAATTCATGAATTTTAAGGATCTAGTTAATTTCCAAGAAAAGGCATGCGACACAAATGAGTGTGTAGAACTAGAATCTATCAAGACATACATTTTGGGCACAAATGGAAATTATACTTGACACCACAGACTCGATGTTTTGTACATCTCCGAGCACTAGTGCGAACACTCTCCCTTGCCTTAACATTTCATTCCTAGTGTTACCCCTAGCATTAGTTCTTGCATTTGATCTTGCTACCGAGGCAGACTCGGCTGAACTTGCTGTAGGGCAGTTGACATGCTCAAATCCAAGTGGACAATCTTTCATCATATGGCCAACTTTGCCACACCGGTAATAGGCACCAGATGCACGATGACACACTTCTGTATGCTTTCTTCCACAATCAGGACAGTTTGGAATAGAGCCACTACTCTGGCTAGAGCTGTTGGAGGATCCCGTATTCTGCTTTTTTGAAAATGACCACCCTTCTTGAAATTGGATCCGGATCTTTTACTTCTCCATTATGTTATTGGTGCCTTGGCTTGTTTCATTGCTGCCATGGTGGCTTCCGCCATTATTGCTTTGTCTAAGACTTCCACATAGGTAGGCAACTTCAAGATGCCTACTCGGTCAAACACTTCCAAATCCAAGTCATCCTTGAATTTCCGCGCCTTTTTGTAATCAGTATCCACCATGTGTGGGCCAAACCGAGCCAGCTCAGTGAATTTGGCTTTATACTCGGCCACAGACATCCTGTCTTGCTTAAGTTCTTGAAACTCGGACACTTTCCAATCCCTAAAGCATTGGGAAAAGTACTTGTTGTAGAATATCTCATTGAATTGAGCCCATGTCATGTCCCCGCTGTTATTTTGAACTAACAACCACCATCTCCCCGCTTTATCCTTTAAGGTGTAGGTGGCCAAGAGTACTTTCTGAGTCGCAGAGCAAGGGAACACTCCAAATAACTTTTCCATTTCAAGCAACCATGTTTCTGCTTTTAAGGGTTCAATACCACCCAAGAAAGTTGGTGGTTTCATCGTCATAAGCTTTTGGGTTAAGTTGATTATATCATTGTTATCTGGCTCATTTTGTACTAGTGGAGACAGAGGGGGCAAAGGTTGTTGCCGCTGTTATTGTGTTAGTGCCTCAGTCAGAGCTGTAAGCATTTGTTCCATGCGGCTCAGTCGGGACTCAGAGGATTCAGTGGCATCATTACTTCTTGTCTTTTCCATGTGCTATAGGTAAACAAAACAATAATAAACATAGGTATAATGTTGTTCGGTTTTTCTGATTTCATGTGTTCATGTCTAGATTTAGTTTTCACATTTTCAGAAATTATCACCCACTCACACATGCAGATAAATGTCCCTAATTTTAAGGACATCCTATAGCTCATACGGACTCGTGCGTACGGTATAACTTGTGCTCTGATACCACTCTGTCACAACCCAAACCCGCCTCTATAGGTTTAGTGTTGTAACCGGCCAATAATTCTCAGATTACCAAAGGCCTTTGACCTGAATATCATAAAATGTAAGGGGCCGCGGAAGCAAATATGGAAAATATATAATCCACTGAGCTGTGTTGACATATATGAGACAGTAATCTAAAACTTTAACAACACGCATATGACATCATATATATATTTACATTAATCGTGCATCACTCTCATATACAGATAAAACAAAAGTGGGACTTAGCCCAGTGTACAGATGAATAGAACTTGTTCTATACCAAAAAGAAGACAAAGTCTTAAACATAAACTGTTTAGACTTGTCTCGCTCATAAAAGGGAACCTCCTTGAAGGCACAACAGCTAACTGACAAAATCGAGACGCCAAGTCATCAACCTTGAGCCTGGTCACGCACCTGGTCACCGACATACATAATATAAATAGTGAGTAGAAGCCCAGTGAATAATAACAAAGTAAAGGGGTTTAATGAATGATGTCCGTCACAGTTATAGCTTTCAAATCTCTTATTGAACAGAAGCATAAGCATATTCGTATCAGAAATAGAGTCATAAACATATTCATATCATGAGTGGTGTATCTGTTAGCCTTAAACATATCTCTTTGGTCAAGTATATTAAGTTCCACATTAGAAACTCCTGTACCGGGTAACATATCTCTTACGTGGGCTACAATATTGTTTACCCTGGGCGAGGACTTATGCCACGGTATTGTTTTCCCCGAGCGAGGGCCTGGACCACGGTATTATTTCCCCCAGGCAAGGCCTCATGACCATAAGCCACAGTATTATGTCCCCTGGACGAGGGCTTCTGCTAAGGATATCACAATTATATTTCAAGAAAGTGGATCATCATTCATGTAATCACAAAATAACCTTTTGTATCATTCAGAAACAGTTCATATCATATCATAATGTTCAGAAAATATTTCATATCAAGCATAGTTTTACTGAGTTATTACTCACAGATAGTTTCACAGATAGCTTGATAGTAAACTAATGGACCAACAACTCACGGCTCATGACCTACACAAACATAACAGATACATATACTGAAACACACGCTTGGATTGTACATAACTCATTTTATTTCGTTCTTAGTGTGTTTCTAGCCTTTATCCTCATTATTATGTCTTAATCTTGGCCTAGGAATGCCTAGGATGCAATGAAGATACTAAAATGCACTTGGAAACACTTAACTAAATTTGCTGAAAATAGGGGTCCCACTCGAGCATAACTTCCTTTGCTCGAGCGGACATGCAAAATATGAGTGGTCGCTTGAGTACAACTTCTACCGCTCGAGCGGTCTGTAAACTTCTGCAAAAGTACTGATTGTGTGAATTCTCCGCTCGACGGTTCGTCGAGCGTGAGACTGAGGTCCTCACTCAAGCACAACTCTTGTTGCTCTAGCGGTCTGCAAAAACATGAAACTTCTGGGAGCTTGCATTTCATGCTCGAGCCAACTTTTGATCGCTCGAATGGAAGTGCAAGATCATAGAGTGGTCACTCGAGCGGAGAGGCAGAATCTGGAATTTTCAGATTGCACTCCTAAGCTCAAACTTGAATTTAACCACTTCAAAGCTCATCCTTTTGGGCCGAAATTCAAGAAAACATTTATAAACTTGTAGAATATCATGAATTGAAGATCATTTCGCAAAATCAAAGCCCAAAAGTATGTCAATTGTCTAAAATCAAACTTGAAACTTTTAAACCACAGCATGCATGCAATGGTATGAACTCTAACCTTGTAAAACATGATCAAATGAGGTGAATTGGTGGAAAACGAGATGAATTCTCAAAACTATGGTAGGATTGGTACATACATGTGAGAATCCTCAACAATTAGACTTAAAATGCAAACAAAATTTGCATGCATGCATGCATGAATCTTGTTTAATTCTCTCATCTAAGTTTAATTCTTATATTTAACCTTTCAATTCTCTTGAATTCATGTTCTTTTTGTCACAATCCTACAGCTTAGAGATTGGATTCTTACCTAGGCTTCTCAATTTAGGCTTAAAAGGCTTGATTCAAGTTCAATCTTGCAATTCCTAGCAATTGCCTTAGCTTGAGCTTAATTCATCTCCAACTTGACTCTTTCTCACTCTTCCTCACGTTTGATGCAACAAATGAAGAAAAGAGGTGAGTTGAGGCTCATATAGGAGCCTTATATAGGCTCAATTAAGAGTCAGTTAATTAACTTTAGTTCGGCTAAGCAATGACTTCTTAATTTATTCTAATTATTCGGTTCCGAATCGAATCTCAATTAAACCAACCATAAAATTCTAAAAATTTCAACTAGCATGTAAACCAAGTCAATTTCGTGTTCAGATGCCAATAAGGCCTTCAATTCACAAAACAACGCAGAAATACAGACAGATATTCCTACCGCAACAAATATAAATACAAGAATGCAACATACATGAAATTAATTCATAATTTCATCTTGATTATTTATTAGGCATTCTTAATCATGATTTAGTGGCTAATCACAGGTCGGGGTTGTTATAACAGCGGTTGATGTGATCAATTTTTCTCATTATTATCCTTTGAGTGGTGATGTTCCAGAAAGAGTTTGGACTGGCAAAGATGTGTCTTATGAGCATTTGAGAGTATTTGTTTGTCGAGCCTTTCTTCACATTCCAAAGGATGAGAGGTCCAAGCTTGATATCACGTTAAGACAATGCATTTTTTTTTCTTCTAGAAGCAGCATTTTTATGAAAAGAAACTCTATGTTGTTTACTCGCCAAACAATGAACACAAGTTTTAAAATGCGTGCCTTTCAAACCGGATAGAAGCTCTTTCTTGAACAAAACTTGTAGCCCCTTTTCACTCATGTGCCCAAGCCACTTGTGCCATAATTTAGTAGAAGTATCATCCTCAAGTGCATTGATAACACCTTTACAAATTTTTCAAAGTAAATACTTTGTATGAAAATTGTTCGTGATTGCAAAAAGGAGCTAATTTGGTTTGTCTTAAGAAAGCTACATTGAGAAATTTTTTGGGAGGTTCAACATGGATAAAGCAAAGCCAGTTGGTTTTCCTCTTTTTGGTCTTTCTCACTTGTAGGATATTGATTTGAACTAAGTTTGAAGTGACCCGCAAGTGGACAACCAACTGGCTTTGCTTTATCCATATTGAACCTCTCAAGAACTTTCTCAATGTAACTTTCTTGAGATAACCAAATCAGCTTCTTTTTACAATCACGAACAATTTTCATACCAAGTATTTGCTTTGCCAATCCCAAATCTTTCATAGCAAAAGACTTACCCAACTCTAATTTCAACTTGTTAATCATGGTAGAATCTTGACCCACAATTAATATGATATCAACATAAAGCAAAAGAATAATAAATTTGCCATCTGAAATTTTTTTCACAAACACAATAATCCGAAGTGATTTAGAAAAACCATTATTTATCATGAAATAGTCAAATGTTTTGTACCATTACCTTAGCGCTTGCTTGAGGCCATACAAACTTTCTTCAATTTACAAACAAATTTCTTTTTTCCTTTTTCAACCAAACTCTCCGGTTACTCCATGTAAATTTCTTCTTCAAGATAAACATGAAAAATGTGGTCTTCACATCAAGTTATTCAACTTTAAGATTCATACTTGCAGACATGCCAAGTACAATCCGAATAGAAGACATCTTCACAACCGATGAGAAAATTTCATCAAAGTCAACATCTTTCTTTTGCCCAAAGCCTTTCACAACAAGACGTGCTTTGTACCTTTGATTCTTGCCATCATTCTTTAATTTGAAGACCCATTTATTTTTTAAAATTTTCCACCCCTTAGGCAACTTCACCAAATCATAAGTGTGATTTTTAAGTAAGGAATTCATTTCCTCTTCCATGGCCTTTTTCCAATCACCTTTCCTTGCATGCTCAATTGCTTCGTGGTAGCTTTTGGGCTCCCTTTGATCGGATATCAACACAAATTTATTGGGAGGATACTTTCTCGAAGGTTGCCAGTCTCTTGTAGATTTTCTCAATTCAAGTTGTACTGGCGGTTCTTGAGTTAGATGCTCTTCCTCAATTTCTGGCTCAACTTCATTTGAAGTAGCATCATTATCTACATCTTCAAGAGATAGCTGCACAGCTTCCCCATTTTCATCATCGACTGAAGATGAAGAAGATTTTTGCTCCGGTTGATCACCTTTGCCAAAGTCTTCAATTGTTTGGTCTTCAAGAAACACAACATCACGGCTTCGAATAACTTTCTTGTTGACCGAATTCCATAATCTATAACCAAATTCATCACGCCCATAACCAAATTCACCTTTACAAAATTTTTTTCCATTGATTGATTTACTTGTGGGAAATTATCTATTTTCCCTAACATGTAGAGGAGTTTGTGATCTTAATCCTTTCATGTTTGTCACTTCACTAACTAGGTACAGAGATCTATTTGCCTGATCAGCTCGTGGAGGTCCAGGGCAACGCCGAGGTGGGGTCGACGTGTAGCGCCCCCGAAGCAAAAAGCAAAAATATAGTCGAAATTGTTTGATCGCTCGAGTAGTCATTTGTGCGCTCAAGCAAAGAAAATGATCATCTAGTATTTTTACAAAGCGCATGAACTTCTAGGAAGAAAGTTTCACCGCTCGAGCGATAAAAGTTGCGCTCAAGCAGTCAGCCCATATGTTTCACATCACCTTTAGTCATACTGCTCGAGTGGTGAAATGTGCGTTCGAGTGGTCTGCGTGATCCTGTTTTCTAGAAAGTGTGCTGTTTTTTTTTTTTTTAGGGTTTGTGTTGTCCAGATTTTCAAAGAGGAAGAAAAAATAAAGTGTTTTATATTGGAGGCTATTTTATATGAGTTTCCTTGGTGTATAGAAGGTGATCGATTGATCAACGAATTTCAGATTGTCAAACATCAAGGGTTGGTATTATTGTTTCGTTTACAAAAGAGAGAGTTGTTCTTCGGTGGATTTCGGAGAACTTGAGCCTAAAGTTTTAGTAGATTCCAAAGTGGCTCATCGTCGTGGATTCGACATCAATGTTGTGGATTCAACGTTGGACAAGACAATTCCGAGGTGAAGATGGTGGTGGAAGAGGCACATTGGGGTCGGTTCAATTCGGGCGTGGATTCACTAGGTAACTGAGAGTACACTTTTATAATTCTTTTTTATCTCTTTAGTGGATTATTTTGTGGGTTTGGCCTGTGATTTTTTTTATCACAATTGGAGGTACTCCAATTGTGGTTTTTCCACATTGAATTGTTGTGTCGGTTTGTCTTTGATTGTTTGATTGAGATTGTCATTCGTTATTTAAAATTGAAACATAATCATAAATAAATATCTCAGAAATTTTTAGATTTTTCATACTGTAAGCATCTTCACTACCCTCCTTGTTTACATCGATTACATACGTAGAAAAAATTAAGGAAAAATTAGTGTATTTTTTTAAAAAATAATTACATATCAATAGTAAATTTTATTAATATTAATAATTAATTTTACAAGTTTTTCAATGAAAATTATTTTCTTGAAAGTACACTAAATTATAATTTTTTCAAAAATTAATCAGAAAAGTATATTAATGAATTATAATTACTCTAGGTATTAATTTACGTCCCACAAATTTTAAATCTATATCATACACTTTTTATGAATTATAAATATTCTAGGTATAATTTATATCTCCTTCAAATTTTAAATCTATATCATACATTTATTTTAAAATAATTTTCAAAATAAAAATTTTGTGATAGATGACATTTTTGTGTTTGTATCTATCACCAAGCAACACTTGTTTAGAAGGGTCTTTTGATCCCTAACACTTGTGTTGAATCCATTTCCTAAGTAGTACGTGTGTGTGAAACTGATTCCCATGACAGACGTTGTCACTATTATCAAAATTATTTTAAAGTTATTTGGAATGAAATAAATAAATATATTTTTTAATTTTTTATAAAAAAAATGTGTAAAAAAAATAAAGAGATAGTGACTTAAAAAAAATAAAAAGATAAAAAAAAGTGCACATTTGTAGTGCACCCAAACACTCTCTTTTTAAAAAAAAGTTTTACTACCTTTTTACAAAAAAAAGAATAATAATTACAATTTTGGTTTTTAGTGACTTGATAGTTAGTTATTGTTATATTTGACTAATAAATAGTGTGAAAATGATATATGTTAGCAATATTACTTTAAAAGTGTAAATGTTAATTCTTTAATTATTCAAAAAAAAAATGACAATTAAAAATATTGAATGTGAGTCCCTTTATAAGATATTTAGAAACAAAGAAGGTTATCAAATTTTAGCTATAATTTGGCCATCCATCGAAGAACTCAAAATTGAGTTTCATATGATGCTTTTTTTTTTTTTTTTTTTTTTTGTCATAGCAAGCCTTTAATAGTACCATTGAAGAAGTTTTAAAAATATTTTTTGGGCCATCTGATACTGAATTGTAAAGGATTTTTCTTATAATTATTTATGAGATGGAATTTTTTATTTGAAAAATATCCTTAAATATGACATTTGTAATGGAGACTATTTCAACATATTTGATACGTCAATATGAAATTGACACAATTAAAATGTTAAAACCAAACTAATAAAAAAGTCATATTTGATACGTCAATATGAAATTGACATTAGTTATGATATTATTATTGACCTCACTCATCAATCACATTACGAATATCAAAAACCTTTTAAATTATGTTACATCATTAATTGGTACACTAATTAGTGTTGTACGGGCGCTAAATATCCAAAGCAATCCGTACTCCTCGTGTCCAAGATGCGCTTCTCTCCGACTTACTCCTCCAAAACCAACCCATAACAACACCAAAGATTTCCAAAATAAAAAAATAAAGGATTTGAATATACTTTCCCATAAGCTTTGAAGGATACAGGTGCTACAGCTCATTTGCTCCAATCCATCCAAGAATTGTAAAGTTTTCTCTCAAGAGTGAATACAAGGCATTCTCTCAAACTCTCTTGTATTCTTCTAACTTCTCTTTCTTATAAGTTTGTGAGTTAGGCTGACTTAGCATCATCAAGTAAGACTTGAGATTGTCTAAGTGCCACACAGATAACTTGGAAACAACGAAGGCCGTAACACCGCGCTGCACTGCTGCACAAATCTTTATAGCTCAAATTTTTCAAAATGTTCTTTGGCTTTCATGTTAACCACTTAACCAGCTTAGCTCGGCGATTTACTTCTCGGCAAGCAAAATCAGCACAACTCTTGGAAAGCAAAATAAACTTAGCTCGATGATTTACTTCTCGATGAGCAACATCGGTTTGGTAACTTCATTGGCGATCAAAATCAGCTCAGGAAGGAACTCCAAGGTTAGTGAGCAAGGTTAGCTCGGGGATTTGCTTCTTGGTGAGCAAAATCAGCTCGACAAGGAACTCCAAGGTTGGTGAGTAAGGTCAGCTCGACAACTTATTTCTTGGCGAGAAAAATTAGCTCGGCAAGGAACTTCTAGGTCGGCGAGTAAGGTCAGCTCAGCAGCTTGCTTCTTGGCAAGCAAAATTAGCTTGGCGACTCGCTTCTTGGCGAGCAAAATCAGCTCGACAAGGAACTCCAAAGTTGGCGAGCAAGGTCAACTCAGCATCTTGCTTCTTGACGAGCAAAATCAGCTCGGCAAGGAACTTCGAAGTTTGCGAGCAAGGTCAACTCGGCGTCTTGTTTTTTGGTGAGCAAAATCAGCTCGGCAAGGAATTTCAAAGTTGGCGAGTAAGGTCAGCTCGGTGACTTGCTTCTTAGCGAGCAAAATCAACTCGACAAGGAACTTCAAGGTCTGCAAGAAGGGTCAGCTCGGCGACTTGCTTCTTGGCGAGCAAATCAGCTCTGTAAGGAACTTCAAGGTCGGCGAGCAAGGTCAGCTCCGCAACTTGCTTTTTGGTGAGCAAAATCAGCTCAACAAGGAACTCCAAATTCAGCGAGCAAGGTCAGCTCGGCAACTTGTTTCTTGGCGAGCAAGGTCAGCTCGACAACTTATTTCTTGGCGAGCAAAATCAGCTCGACAAGGAATTCCAAAGTCAGCGAGCAAGGTCAGCTCAACAAAGTAACTTGCATCTTGGCGAGCAAAATCAGCTCGATAAGGAACTCCAAAAGTCTGCAAGCAAGGTCAGCTCAGTAACTTGTTTCTTGGTGAGCAAAATTAGCTCGGTAAGGAATTCCACAATCAGTGAACAAGGTCAGCTCGGCAACTTGCTTATTGGGGAGCAAAGTCAGCTCGGCAAAGAACTCCAAAGTTTGCAAACAAGATTAGCTCGACGACATGTTTCTTGGGAAGCAAAATCGGCTCGGCAAGAAACTCCAAAGTTTGCGAGCGAGGTCAGCTCAGCAACTTGCTTCTTGGCGAGCAAAACCAGCTTAGCATAGAACTTCAAAGTCAGGGAGCAAGGTTAGCTCCGTAACTTGTTTATTGGCGAGAAAAATTAGCTTGGTAAGGAATTCCAATGTTAGCGAGCAAGGTCAGCTCGGCAACTTGCTTCTTGGCGAGCAAAATCAGCTCGACAAGGAACTCCAAAGTTTACGAGCAAGGTCAGCTCGGTGACTTGCTTCTTGGTTAGCAAAATCAGCTCGGCAAGAAGCTCTAAAGTTTGCGAGCGAGGTCAGCTCGACAACTTGCTTTTTGGTGAGCAAAATCAGCTCGACAAGGAACTCTAAAGTCGGCGAGCAAGGTCAGTGTGATAACCCTGACCTATGTTATGTTAATTAATCTTATTTATGAGTGTGATTATGTGTTTGGTATGATTTTGAGCGCCATTTACATGATTATACGTGTTTTTGAATTTCTATCTGTTCATCGTAGGAAAATTTGTTCAACTTACTGCTATAATTTGAAATTAAAGACCGTACAGGTTACAGAAACCGAAATTGTCTGCACCATTGTATTAAGCGTGATTTTTAAAGCCTATGGTGAAATTTAATTAAAAATTGATTTGAATCAGAATAATCAGATCAAACTGATTAATTAAGCACAATTACTTAGCCTTGATCAAATTTGATTAGGCAAGCATATATAAGAGCCTAATTGCACTTATATTCATTCCTTAGAGCTCAAAAATCAGAAATAGGCACTCTAGAGAGAGAATGAGCCGAAATTAGAGGGAGAAATGGGTTAACATTGAAGTTTTTGCAAGGGAATTGAAGAACTAAGTAGATTAGCACAAGATTTAACTATAATCGGAAGGGTTGAGCTTCTAGGTGAGTAAATGAACTCAAGTTCATGAGTTTTAATTCATAATTGCATGAATTCTAGCATGGTATGTGACCAAAAACAAGAATTGAGCTAAATATGATGAAATTGAAGTTTGCATAGACTTGCATGTGAACTTTATGTACATTTGAGCTTGTGACATGTTAAATACGTAGAATTGAGTGTCAAATAACTCATGCATGTATAGTTTTGTTGAGCCTTATGACCTTGAGCATCTTTTGTATCATTTCAAGTGGAATTGGAGTAAATATTTTACATACATACATGATTCATGAAGATTGGAGGCTTAATTGCATAAGTTTTGAAATTACAAAAGAGTTTGTGATGATTTGAAATATGGATCACGAATTTTGGACAATTGGTTACCCATGTTTGCATGCTAGGCAATGTTTTTCCATATTTTGGTAAAAAATTGCAAGCTTTGGGCCTTTGGAAGTGTGTTTTGAACTTCAAATAAAGTTTTGGAAAACCCAGAATTCGACCAATCCGCTTGAGTGAGGAAAGTCTAGCTCGAGCATGAAAATTTAGCACCCAGAAGTTTTGTAGAAATTGCACAGTGGCTCAAGCGGCAGACTTTATGCTCGAGCAAACCCTATTTTACAAAGACCCCTCGCTCGAGCGTAAATTGCAAGCAACCAGTACTTTTGCAGACCAAAGGGGTTCGCTCGTGCGACCAAAGCTGCGCTCGAGCAAAGAACCCTGTTTCTGAAATTTTGAAAAGTTGTTTTGTGTTTCGTTTTTCGTTCTCTTTCACTTCTAAACACTCTTAGGCATGCACTGGGCATTGTAAATGAACTAAAAGGATAAGAAAGAGGCCTAAGAGAAATAAATAAATTAAGAACAGATTGAATCGCTTGTGACTCAATGTGTTATGAAATGTGTAGGGTCGAGCGCAATGGCAAATCCATCGGCAGAACACTGTGAGTAATATCTTAGTAAGAATGTGTTGAATTTCCAAATGCTCACTTTTGTATGGGTTCTACAGATTTGTTAATTTCAATTGAACATTCGTTAAGCCAATGATTGAATAAGGCCGTTGGAATATGATTATGGTTATGATGTGCTTATGATCTCAAGTATGAAATGCGTATAAATACGAATGATTGGGCCAAAGGCCGTTTGACATGAATGATTGGGCCAGAGACCGTTTGACATGAATGATTGGGCCAGAGGCCGTTTGATATGAACGAATTAGGCCCGAGGACGTTTGATAAGAATGAATTGGACCCGAGGTCGTCTGATATGCTTCGGTCTGAGGCCATTTGATACATTAGATAGAAACACGAAAAGGCCTAAAGCCGTCCGTTATGTCCGTTACGAATTTCATGCATGTAATGTCATGACCTGAACCCGCCCCTATAGATTAAGGTCATAACCGGCCAGTAATCGAGAGATTACCTACGGCCTCAAACAATTCTCAGACATATCTCAACAGAGTTAAGGGGCCAAAACGGAAGCAATTTTAAAAACTTTGCCTATAGAGTGTGCTTACATGATATAGCAAAATCATTCCAAAGGTATTTCATAATAACTCACACAAACCATAGAGTTAATCTATATCCAGGAACTTTCAGTTATGCAGTCAGCCAAACAAAACTTATATACAAAGGTGATTCAACGTTTTCGCCAACAAGCAAAAATATAACCAAAGAACAAAAGGCAAAAACAAGTCTCGTGCGTGAGACGTTAAGGCTGACTCCTGAAAACTTTGACTTTTTCCCACATATTTCACTGAGGCTGGGTTTGAACATCTCTTGGCTCACCTACATACACATGAATGAGAGTGAGCGAAAGCCCAGTGAATAATATCAAGTAAAGAAGATACATGAATGAAGTTCGGAACAGTTATACATATATCAGACAGTCTTGGGCCCATTTATGGTTTTATCTAGTACATTAGATGGCTTTAAGCCCGAGCATGTCATACGGCCTCTGGCTCATTCATTCATGTCTGACGGCCTTTGGCCCAATCATTCACGTTCGACAGCCTTTGGCCCAATCAATTATGTCCGACGGCCTTTGGCCCAATCAATTATGTCCGATGGCCTTGGCCCATTCAATAGTGTCCGACGGCCTTTGGCCCATTCAATTATGTCCGACGGCCTTTGGCCCATTCAATATTGTCCGACGGCCTTTGGCCCAATCAATGGTATCACAAATGTTTGTCCACAATTCAAATTTACAAACTTATGAACTCAAATAGAAGTAAGCAATTGGACAAATAGCATACTTCAAAATATCATTACTAAGATAATACTCACAGTGTTCTGCTGGTGGATTTGCCCTTGTGCTTGACCCTACACAATACATAACACATATTGGGTCACAAGCTATTTAATCCATTCCTAACTTATGCATTACTCTTAGGCCTCTTTCTTATCTTCTTGATTCATTTACAATGCTCAATGTATGCCTAAGAGTGCTAAGAAATAAAGGGAACGGAAAATGAAGCACAAAATAACTTCTCAAAATTTCTGAAACTGGGCTACCCGCTCGAGCGCGGTTTCCGCCGCTCGAGCGGACCCCTCTGATCTGCAAAAGTACTGGTTGCCTTATTTTTGCGCTCGAGTGTGACCTCAAATGCTCAAGCTGAAAGTCAAAATACGTGGCTAGGCGCTCGAGCATGCCTCTTTGCGCTCAAGCGTACATCAATGTCTGCAAAAGTTCTGGGAACTAACATTTCATGCTCGAGCGGCGCTTTCCCCGCTCAAGCGGACATGCCAAACTCTGGAATTTCCAGAATTGTTCATGAAGCTCAAACTTTGCATTCAAAGGCCCAAAGCTCAAATTTTAGGTATCAAAAACATGGGAAATCACTACATAACATGAGAGCATAGGAGATTTGAGATCAATTGTTCAAAACCATGATCCAATTCTCAAATCAACTCAATAAAACACATAGCTTCATGATTAAACTTCAATATACATATAACCAAACTCCATAACTTCATAAATTATACATGCATGTGTAATATAGACTTCAATACCATTTCAAATGGCACAAGTGATGTTTATACTCATGAAGCTCAACAAAACCATGCTTGCATGTATGATTCAGCACTCAATTTCTCATAATTAACATGCTACATGTTAGATTATACATATTCATGGTAATTCTTTACATACATGTACACACCAACTTCATATTCAACTCAATTCACACTTTCGATTTCAATTCATCTTTGAGCTTACATAATTACAACTCAAACTCATGAATTTACTCACCTAGGAGCTCCAATCTTCACAAAAGTAGTTAAATCTTGAGTTAATCTTCAAGATCACCAAGCTCCTTGATCAATTCTCTATCTCGAGTTCCCTTTCTCTCTAAATTTGGCACTCTCACTCTCTCTCTAGAGTGTAATCTCAGCCAAATGAGAGAAATGAGCTCAAAACTATGCTCAAAAATATAAATAGGCCACTTATATATGTTGGCCTGATCAAGTTTGATTAAGGCTAAGTAATTAATCCCAATTTAATCATTCTGAATCTAATTATTTTGATCCGAATCAATTTCTAATTAAATTTCACCGTAGACTCTAAAAATTACGCTAATCACAATGGCGTAATCAATTTCGGTTTCTGTGGCCGATAGGGCTTTCAATTTAAATTCTAAAGCAGAAAGTCAAACAGATTTTCCTACGGTAAACAGATACAAATACAAAGACATATATAATCATGTAACTATCACACAAAATCATATCAAGCATATAATCACAATCATAATTAAGATCAATTAGCATAATACGGAACAGGGTTATCACATGTAACTTCCTTATTTTGATATTATTCACTAGGCTTTCGCTCATTCTCATTTATATGCATGTAGGTGAGCAAAGAGATGTCCAAACCCAGCCTCAGTGAAGAAAGTGAGAGGAAGTCAAGTCTTGTGGAGTCAGCCCCGAATGTCTCACACATGAGACTTTATTTTTGATCTTTTGTTTACCCTTTTTGCTATCTTGATGAATACATTAGATTACCCATGTACATATGCTTTTTGTTTGGCTGACTGCATATCTAAAAGTTCCTGGATGTATAAGATGTTAACTCTATTTATATGTGTGATTTATTATGAACTGTTTATAAAATGTTTTGCTTGGCCATGTAAGCACAACTCATTAGACAAAATTTTTAAATCTGCTTCTGTTTTGGCCCCTTATTTCTATTGAAATATGTTTAATCAGGTTTGAGGCCGCAGGTAATTTCTTGATTACTGGCCGGTTATGACCTTAATCCATAAGGGGCGGGTTCAGATCATGACAGAGTGGTATCAAAGCACGAGTTAATAACTCACACACTTGTCCAAATGAGCAATAAGCATCTAAAAAAGATCTAGGATGCATTCATGTGATAAGTATGAACTTGAAGACATCGAGAATATGCTTAAATGTTTCGAAACGAATGACTATATGCTATATGTGTTGTGATACTTGTATTGTGAATTATTTGAATACATATACTCTCTTGTATATGCGTACTTGTGAACATTTTTGTATAAAGAATAATGCAAGTTTAATCAGATAATGGTGAGAACAAGGGGTGATGAGTTAGAGGAGTCCTTTACTGCCGGAATGGATAGGATGAAAAGTTTGATACAGGAAATCGCAGAAATATTGAAGCAACAACAACAGTGGCAACAACCACATCCTCCACCTCCACCTCTACCTCCAATGCCGCCTGTACAAGATCCACAGAATGATGACCGAACAATAGCTTTCACCAAAGAGTTTAAGAAAATGAAACCACCACAGTTTCATGGGGGATTGGATCCACTGAAGGCTGAAGCGTGGGTCCTTGGCATAGAAAAGTTATTTGAAGTGTTTCCTTGTTTAGAAACATAGAAAGTATTGTTAGCCACTTTTACACTTGAAGATGAGGTAAGAAGGTGGTGGATGTTGATGCGTGAAAGCAATAAAGATATTGGCTGGGCACGGTTCTTGGAAATTTTCTACAACAAATATTTTCCACAATGTGTTCGTGACAGGAAAGTGTCGAAGTTCATAGAACTTAAGCAAAACAACATGTCAGAGGCCAAGTTTACTGAATTAGCCAGATTTGCACCGCATATGGTCGATATCGACTATAAGAAAGCGAGACACTTTGAGGAGGTCTTCGACATGATATCTTAGAGAAGGTAAATGTACTCAAGTTGGAAACCTATATTAAGGTGTTAGACCGGGCCATAATATCAAAAGCTAACATAGCCAGGCAAACTAAATCATCAACTGATTGGAAAAGTAAAAGACAGGGCTTCTTTTCAAAGAAACAAAATACGGGCTCCTCAAGCACTTCAAATTCTTCCAAAGACACGTCCCCAGTGTGCAACCAATATGGTAAAAAACATCATGAAGGTTTGCTACCGTATATCAGAGGCTTGCTTTAAGTGTGGTAAAACAGGGCACATAGCCAGGGATTGTAACCAAAACAGTGGGAAGTTAGCTGCTAGCTCGACTGCATCGATCCCGAAGCCGGGAAACACTATGAGGCCTACTACCATCGTAGACACCGTGAGGCAAGGGAGAGTCTTTGCGCTCGTTCCGGGCGATACACGAAACACAGAAGCCGTTGTCTCAGGTACTAGCTCTCTATGTAATCAGGATGCTTTTGTGTTAATTGACTTCGGATCGATACACTCCTTTATAACTTATGCATTTGCATCTAGATTGAGTAGACCTCTAGAATCATTGCCATATTTGTTATGTGTATCTGCTCCATCCGAGGAATCTGTGTTGTGTATGTCTGTATGTCAATTTTCTGATATGCGTATTGGGAATGCTACCTTATATGTAGATTTGTTACCCTTCGACTTTAGACATTTTGATGTAATTTTGGGCATGGACTGGTTATCTAAGTATTGTGCCACCATTGATTGTGTAATGAAACGGGTTGTATTTAGACCATTGGGGCAAAAAGAAATTGTATTTGTGGGTAACAAGGTAGTGCTTCCACCTTATTTGATATCTGCAATAAAAGCATGTAAATTAATCAGAAAAGGTGCCAAGGTTACTTATGTTGTGTATTGACTGAACAATCTGTGAATGTTGAATTGAATAGTATTCATATTGTTACCGAATTTCCAGATGTATTCCCGGATGAATTGGTTGACAGGTAGATAGAGTTTACTATTGATATTGTGCTAGGCACTCAGCCTATTTCAAAAATCCCTTACAAAATGGCTATTGCTGAAATGAAAGAATTAGAGGAACAATTGTAAGACTTACTTGATAAAGGCTTTATTCAACCAAGTACTTCACCATGGGGTGCGCCAGTATTGTTTGTGAAAAAGAAAGATGGAACCTTGCGCCTATATATTAACTACTGTGAATTGAACAAGGTAACGATAAAGAATAAATATCCTTTACCCTGTATTGACAACGTGTTTGATCAGTTACAAGGCTTGCAAGTGTTTTCTAAAATTGATTTGAGATCCAGGTACCACCAACTGAAGGTAAAGGCAGAAGATGTTGAGAACACTATATTCAGAATGAGGTATGGTTATTATGAATTCCTTGTTATGCCGTTTGGAGTAACTAATGCCCCTGCAGCATTTATGGATCTTATGAACCGAATTTTTAAGCCTACCTCAATGAATTTGTTGTAGTTCTTATTGATGATATTCTGATATATTCGAAGAGTAGTCTTGAACATGAACAACATCTGAGAATCGTCTTACAAACACTTAGAGAGAAGAAATTATTTGCTAAATTAAATAAATGTGAGTTTTGGTTGGATGAAATCATTTTCTTAGGGCATGTCATAAATAGAAATGGGATTTCAGTAGACCCGCAGAAGATAGAAGCAATCGTGAATTGGCCTACACCAACAAATGTAATAGAAATCCGTAGTTTCGTGGGCTTAGCTGCGTACTACAGGAGGTTTATGAAAGGTTTTTCCAAAATAGTTGTACCACTTACCCAACTCACACGCAAAGGACAACCATTTGAGTGGACTGATGAAAGGGAGTCTGCCTTTCAAGAATTGAAGACGAGACTAACCACTGCACCAGTTTTGACATTGCCCTCAGGTATGGAAAACTTTGAGATGTATAGTGATGCTTCTTATAAAGGTTTGGGTTGTATATTAATGCAGAATAGAAGGGTGATTGCTTACGCCTCTCGACAGTTGAGGCCACATGAGAAGAACTACCCAACACATGACCTGGAATTGGTCGCAGTGGTATTTGCTTTGAAAATCTGGCGACATTACTTATATGGAGCAAAATGAGAACTCTACATGGATCACAAAAGTTTGATGTACTTCTTTACTCAAAAAGAATTGAATATGCGGCAAAGAAGATGGCTTGAACTAATAAAAGATTATGATCTTCAGATTCAGTATCACCCCGGGAAAGCCAATACAGTTGCTGATGCCTTGAGTAGAAAATAGACGGGGTGCTTAGCTTGTTTACTTACTGAACAAAAAGAAATCTTACTAGAGTTTGAAAGAACTGAAATTGAAGTTGTGTTACACGAACAAGCTGGGTTGGTAGCCGCCATTTCAGCTAAGCCAGCAATAATTAATGAAGTTAAGCAAAAACAAAAAGAGGATGAGTTCCTCAAGAAAATAATCGAAGAGTTTGAGGCAAATCCAAAATCAGAATTCAGAATTGACGGTGAAGTGTTGAGATTTCATAACCGAATGTGTGTCCCGAACATTAAAGAACTAAAGAATAGAATCCTAGATGAGGCTCACAAGTTGATGTTTGCTATGCATCCGAGTAACAACAAAATGTACCGGGACTTGAAGCAAAGCTATTGGTGGCCCAAAATGAAGAAGGAAATCGCAGAGTATGTGTCTAAATGCCTTCAATGTCAACAAGTCAAAGTTGAACATCAGAAACTAGGCGGTCTACTTCAACCTCTCTCTATTCCAGAATGGAAGTGAGAGCATGTGATCATGGACTTCGTTGTTGGCCTACCTCAAACTCCTAGAGTTATGGATTTTATTTGGGTTATAGTTGATAGATTGACTAAATCTGTGCATTTTCTGCCTATTAAAACTACATTTGATGCTTATCGATTAGCCACTATATATGTTGATGAGATTGTTCGTTTGCACAGAGTTCTCGCGTCTATTGTCTCGAATAGAGATCCGAAATTTGTATCTAGATTGTGGAAGAGCTTGCAAAGAGCTATGGGAACAGAATTGAGGTTTAGTACCACGTTCCATCCACAACCAGACGAACAATCAGAATGAACCATACAGACCTTAGAAGACATGCTCAGGATGCGTGCCTTGGATTTTCAAGGGAGTTGGGAAAATTATTTGCCACTAGCTGAATTTGTATACAATAACAGTTTTTATTCCAGCATCGGTATGGCACCATACGAAGTGTTGTATGGCAGGAAGTGTAGATCGCCGATTTGTTGGACAGAAGTCGGAGATAGAGCTTTACTTGGGCCTGAAATTGAGCAAGACACTTCAGAGAATATTAAAATCATCCAACAAAGGCTCAAGACAGCACAAAGCCGGCAAAAGAATTATGCGGATGTTAGAAGAAGACCTCTTAAGTATGAGGTTAGCGACCATGTATTTATTCATGTGATTCCGATGAATGGCCAGAACTAATCATTGACCAACAAATCAAACAGTTGAGAAATAAGTCCATCCCAATGGTAAAGGTAAAGTGGAAAAAACACTATGAAAAGTATGCTACATGGGAAAAAGAGGATGAGATGCAACTACGCTACCCACATTTGTTTCCGAACGAAAGTAAAATAAGTTTGGGGGACCAAACTTCCTAAAGGGGGGAAGATTGTGATAACCACGACCTATGTTATGTTAATTAATCTTATTTATTATTGTGATTATGTGTTTGGTATGATTTTGAGCGTCATTTATATGATTATATGTGTTTTTGAATTTTTATCTGTTCACCGTAGGAAAATCTGTTCAACTTACTACTATAATTTGAAATTGAAGACCGTACAGGTTACATAAACTGAAATTGTCTGCACCATTGTATTAAGCGTGATTTTTAGAGCTTGTAGTGAAATTTAATTAATTGATTTGGATCAGAATAATCAGATCGAATTGATTAATTAAGCACAATTATTTAGCCTTGATCAAATTTGACTAGGCAAGCATATATAAGAGCCTAATTGCATTTATATTCATTCCTTAGAGCTCAAAAATCAGAAATAGGCACTCTAGAGAGAGAGTGAGCCGAAATTAGAGAGAGAAAAGGATTAACATTTGTAGCTCGACTTTCTTCGCGCCCCCCTTCAGAGAGCTCAAATTGGTCCTACAGTTCGAACTCATGTCACGGTTCTGAATCTAATCTCACAAAGTGCAATGTGAGACTGATAAACACCAAAGAGTCCAATCCGGCAAATCATTTTGGAAAATCAGATTTTGAATCAAATAATGCCAAAATCGGACTACTTTGCCAGATTATAGAGTCGCCACCTAAATATTTTGTTTTGGGAAATTTAAGAAATCCTGACTCGTGCCAAAGGCCACGTGTCTGTCATCACCAAAGTTGCCTCGGCTCGGAAACTTGGGTACGAGAGGGGAAGGTCCTGAAATGAGTACCCCCGCTCACCCGATCAAAGATCGGCCTCTACTAAACATGATATGTTGTTTGACAAGCACATGTGTTCTTATTCTAGTTATTTAGCTAACCTTACTATGTGACGCACACACAATCAAATATAGACTAAGTCGCAAGACTTGGAACAAATCGACTCATATTTGTTTTCAAAAATGGTTTGAAATTGCCACCCTCAGGTGGGCTAAAACGCGGATTTGCCATCTCAAGTAGGCTTAAAACATGATTTACCACTTCGCAAAGTGGGCTTAAAACTCACATTCGTTGAATTGTCCCAATTCAAGCAATCAAGACTTCATCCATAGGCATTCATGCAGTTTATCAAGTAAGCACATAGCCTCATGGCAAGCATGCGAAACATGGCAACGCTCACACTCATGCAAGCGTGCTAAAGCATAAAACTCACCGAGTATTCCAAGCCAAAACAAAAGCTAGTTAGAAAGATGCATGATCCTAACTATACAAGATGCCTAATGCAACACATGCGATAATACAATAAGATAGGCTCGGCTACCTAATCATGGTATTTGTAACACTTTGATAGCATGTTTTGAAACACGTATTCAAATAAGTGTACTAAAATAACAATGTAGTTTGAATGATGCGCCGAGCCTCGGTGCATGCAAGACAATTGAATAATGCAAACATGCGAGCATAAGATATGCTAATTGAAAATGTCCCTAATCTAACCATCGAAGGCGATTAAATAAAAGGGAGAAAGACGTGGGGTTGGAAGACATGCACACACGCATGCACACTTATTACAATATCACGCCCTCTCGAAGGAGGGTCCGAATGAATAAGCTAAGCTAATTATTACAAAACGAACTAATTAACTATTCTAGCTAATTAATTACAACAATTGAAATAAATTAACTAACTATTCTAAGCTAGCTAAAATATTACAAACCAAATTAAACTTATTAATTACAAGACTTGAATTGAACAATTAACTACGCTAACTAACTTAAGCAATTTAAATAAAGCAAGTAAATGGCCTCGGAGGCGAGGGAGACATGCATGCTCGGTTGGCTTCTTCTCAAAAATCCATTGCCTTGCCATTGGTTGCCTCTGTTTGCACTTACTGTGATCTCTAAACATCGTACCAACTTCCAGAATGCCTCTGCTCCAACACAATAACACATTTACACAAAAATTGACTGGTGGCCGATCGGCCACAAAAAGTGGCTCTCGGCCACCTTAACTGGTTGGTCGGCTACTTCAGATGGCCGGTCGGCCACCCCTTTTTCTAGACTTCTATTTTTGCTGCAACAGAGAGCAACAGAGGCAAAACAATGCAATTTTCAAGAAATGTGTGTACTGCCACCCTCCTTATCATTTCTCAAGCTCAAATGAGTGTAGTACTTGGCTCTCAAGCCACCAATCAAGCATTTTCAATGCATGATGGCCAAAGAGTCAAGCTTGTACAAGCTTAATGAATGCACAAATAAGACTCGAAGGACCTCCACCCTATCACGCATGATCAAGGGTGTCGGTGACCAAGAAAAGTGACATGTTTCATCACTTTGAGTATGAAACGTCCCATTTTCCGTGTGTTTGGATTAATGTCCGATCCAAACACATGCAATGCAACACAATATGCTTAACTTGCTCAAGTTTTACTTGTCATGTTTTGTTCACACATTTTACATTACCGAATCATTCTTTAACCGGGTAAGTCCAAGGTGAGTATCCTCTAATGAGAGAGGGGTCAACTAAAGGATGACTTAAGACATGAGAGAGATCATGCTGTTGGTTAGTAGAAACCCTCAAAAGAGGATTAAAACCATTGAGCACAAGCTCTATCTCAAGCTTAAACACAACCTAAGGTTAACCAACCCTCAAAACAAATGGAAAAGTGAAGAAATGAGGAAGGTTGCAGATATTTTAGTACTGAAATGGCATGAAAAATGATACTACAACATGCAAGCAACTCATGCACAACATGTTCAAAAGCCAAAAATACTAAACTAGTGAAGAGCACTACACTAGAGGCATGCAATACCAAGCTCAACTGACCAAACCAGCTCAAAACAGAGCAAAAACATGCCAAAACAGTGGCTAAAACATGCTGAGATTGAAGCATAAAAGACTAGAAAAACATGCTTACATGTAGCTTGCAAACAAGACTCAAAACACAACTCTCAAAAGCAATGAAAGAGTGGAATAAATGAGCACGTGACAGAGCTACAAACATTGAAATTACATGTTAAATGACACTACAACATGCAATCATCTCAAGCAAAACATGTTTAGAGGCCTAAAACACTAAACTAGTGAAGGCATTTGCACTATAACTATACAAAACATGGTTCATATGATCAAAGCAGCCCAAAATAGAGCTAAATCACGCCAAATCAGAGCCTAAAACATGCCTGAATTAAGCTAGGTTAAGCCGTAAAAACATGCTACCATAGGATACTAACTAGGCATGGAAGTGAGACACAAGGAGGGGAGGCTACCCTCTCCATTTTTGGATTTCAAAACACACTTTTTACCATTGAAATAACTCTGAATTTCAGTGATTTAAAGGGCCAAAAGGTTTGATTTGAATATGCTAAAAGATGATGCAAGAAGCTTCACAATTAGGCAACAAGAAGGGTAGACAACCCCTTTGCACAAAATGATCTCAAACCAACATGTTAAGGCACAAAAAGCAGAGTTTTTTATAGTTGAAAACCAGGCCAAAAATAGTGTAAAAAGATGGCAATTCAATTGGCTAAAACAAAGCCTACAAGGTAAATCTTTACCTCTTGAAGCACAGCATAAAATCAACCACAATTCTGAGCTTAAACCACCCTTAAGAGCTCAAACTAGGCCTCAAAGAACCTTAGCTCCAAGATAAGGATGTTTGGTTAAGTGTCTCTTTGCAAAAGTGTAGAGAATTCCCACTCTCAAGCACAAAATAGGGAGAGAGAGAGAGAGAGAGAGAGGAAATTTGCTCACAAATTATCTAACCTCTTCAAATGGAGGAGAGACTCCCCATTATATAGAAATCCAAGCCAAAGGCTTACATTCATCCCTTCATACACGTGTATGGAGATGGCATTCAGTGATCAATAGCTGGCACAGCTAGCAAAGTAAATATCTGAAAAAGGAGAAAAAAAGGTCGTCAGCCACTTTAGGTGGCCGACCGGCCACCTTACCTAGCCGACCGACCACTTCAAGTGGTCGACAGGGGGAAAAAGTGGCCGACAAGGCCCTTCCCCCTTCAAGCAAGAAGCACCAAGGTTTGGTCCAAAAACAAGCACAAAACAAAGAGGGTTTAGAGGCTCAAAGACAAGGCGTTCTACCGAGAACTTCGGGCACTCAAAACGAGCACAAACAAGCACAATCATCGAGTGCACAAACGATGACGTCTAAGTTTTGAGATTGGTCAAAAATGGGGTGTCTACACATTGAAGTTTTTGCAAGAAAATTGGAGAACTAAGTGGATTAGCACAAGATTTAACTATAATTGGAAAGGTTGAGCTTCTAGATGAGTAAATGAACTCAAATTCATAATTTTTAATTCATAATTGCATGAATTCTAGCATGATATGTGACCAAGAACAAGAATTGAGCAAAATATGATGAAATTGAAGTTTGCATAGACATGCATGTGAGCTTTATGTACATTTGAGCTTGTGTGCCACGGCCGAAACCCGCCCCTATAGGTTTAGCGTCGTAACCGGCCAGTAATCCTTGGATTACCAAAGGCCTCTTAACAGAATAACATATAATTAGGGGCTGCAGAAGCAAATAGCAATTATACAACATCCATTAAGCTGTGCAGACTTATATAATACAAAAAAATCTTAAACTTTATATATATACATATACACATCATCATATATAAGCTAGACAAAAAAGGACTTAGCCTTATTTACAAAATGCACAAAGACTTGTCTAACTGAACAGGAAAACAAAACTTCAACTTATACACTTAGCCATAACCACTAGACATGTTCGGAACCTCCACGGGAGGCACATAGGTTGGCTGTCAAAAACTGATTCCAAGCAGACACCTCTAAGCTTGGTCACGCGCCTAATCACCCACATACATATATATAAACAATGAGCTAGTGCCCAATGAATAATAACAGAGTAAAGGGTTTAATGAATGATGTCCATCACAGAGTTAGAAATCAGATTCTTATCAGAAACAAAGTCTTATGCATATTCAGATTCCAAATCAGAAACAGATTCATATACATATTTATAATCATTTTCAAATTCAGATTTTGCATATAGTCATACATGGTACATCCAGTAGCGCTAACAAATCTGATGACCCATAAAGGGACGGCCTTGAAGGCATTCCAATTACTCATGTGCACAGAGACGTTTTCGATGACCCATAAAGGGACCTGATGACCCATAAAGGGACGCATATCATATGTTGCTAAGGATGCTACGAATGCATTTCAGAATCTTGGACAATCATTTATTCATTTCAAACATAACAAAGCATTTCAAAAAAACTAATCATTTCATATCATAATGTTCGGAAAATATTTAACATTGAACATAACTTTACAAAGTTATTACTCACAGATAATTGGTAGCTCCAAATAGACGGTAAAGTGGCAATTCACCTATCCTAAGGCGCGTGACCTACATAACATGGTAGATTCATACATTGAAACCCACGCTTGGATTGTACATAACTTATTTCATTTGTTCTTGGTGTGTTTCTAGCCATTAACCTCATTATGGGGTCCTAAACATGGTCTAGGAATGCCTAGGATGGAATGAGGATGCTAGAATGCACTTGAAAACATTTTTCAAATTTTGCCGAAAATAGGGTCTACGCTCGAGCGTGGCTTTTCTCGCTCGAGCGGAAATGCAAAAAGTGAGGGTTCGCTCGAGCATAACTTCCCTTGCTCGAGCGGACTGTAAACTTAGAAAAGTACTAGTTGCTTGCTTTTCACGCTCGACGGACGCTCGATCCTCGCTCGAACGTGAGGCTCAGAGCCTCGCTCAAGCGTGCTGCAAAACATGTGAACTTGTAGATACATGCATTTCACGCTCAAGCGGGTATCATGTCACTCGAGCGGAAGTGCAAGCATTCAGAGTTCTCGCTCAAGCGTGAACTCCTATGCTCGAGCGTAGATTCAAATTCTGGAATTTCCAGATTTGATCTCCAAGCTTTAAACTCAAACTAAACACTTCAAAACTCATCCTCTTGGGCCAAAGTTCTGGAAAACATTTAGAAATTCACAAAACACTATGTTTTAAAGATCATTTCATGAAATCAAGGCTCGAAAGCATGCCAATTGTTCGCAAATTCAACTTAAACTTCATGAACTCTCCAAAAACATGACATGCATGAAATGATTGAGCTTCAAGTTTCTAAATAATGATCAAATGAAAAGAGAGGATGTAAAACATGATGAATTCTCAAAACATAAGTGAGATAAACACATGCATGAAAGAATTCTTTGAAATCATGCTCAATTTGTGAAGAAATGGATATGTATGCATGGTATGGCTCAATTTTCTTCAACTTTAACTCAATTCCCACATGAATTCATCTAATTTACTTGAGGTCTTGAAAAATCTAACTTAATTACACAACTAAGAATTTGATCCCTTACCTAGAGACTTGAATTCACAAGTGTTAAAGTTAAACTCTCTAAACTCTCCAATCCTCTTCCAATAACAACAATTCCTAGCAAATCCTCTAGTTGAGTTCAATTCCCAAGCCTATACCAAATCTTGCTACTCTCTCTCTCTCTCTCTCACGTTTAGAGCATCAATTTGAGGTAGTGAGTGAGCAAAATGGACTAGTGAAGTCAAGTGGGCCTTAAATAGGCTTCACGGAATTGATTTAATTAGTTTTGGCTTAATCTAGATAAATGAGCATTAATTAATCTACTTTAATCGTTCCAAATCGAATTTCAATTGACCTTACTAAAAAATTCTAAAAATTCCAAATAATACACAAATCAAATCAATTTCAGAATCAGATGTCGATAAGGCCGTCAATTCACAGACTGAAACTAAAATATGAACAGATCTTTCTATGTTAAACAGATATAACCACAAAATGATGCAATGCACATGTAATTAACTCAGGATTTCTTCTTAATTACTCATTGGGCATACATAAACATGAATTAGTGCTAATCATGGGTCGAGGTTGTTACATTGTGGCATGCTAAATATGTAGAATTGAGTGTCAAATTACTCATGCATGTATAATTTTGTTGAGCCTTATGACTTTGAGCATCATTTGTATGATTTGAAGTGGAATTGGAGTAAATATTTTACATGCATACATGATTCATGAAGATTGGAGGCTTAATTGTATAAGTTTTGAAATTACAAAAGAGTTTGTGATGATTTGAAATGTAGATCACAAATTTTGGACAATTGGTTTCAAATTACCTATGTTCGCATGCTAGGTAATGTTTTTCCATATTTTGGTACAAAATTGCAAGCTTTGGGCCTTTGGGAGTGTGTTTTGAACTTCAAATAAAGTTCTAGAAAACCCAGAATTCGACCAGTCCACTCGAGCGAGAAAAGTCTCGCTCAAGTGTGAAAATTTAGCTTCTAGAAATTTTGCAAAAATTGCACAGCGGCAGACTTTACACTCGAGCAAACCCTGTTTTGCAAAGACCCTTCGCTCGAGAGTCGAGAACCTCGCTCGAGCGTAAATTGCAAGCAACCAGTACTTTTGCAGACCAAAGGGGTCCACTCGAGCGACCAAAGCTGTGCTCGAGCGGAGAACCCTGTTTCTAAAATTTTGAAAAGTTGTTTTGTGTTTCGTTTTTCATTCTCTTTCACTTCTAAACACTCTTAGGCATACATTGAGCATTGTAAATGAACTAAAAGGATAAGAAAGAGGCCTAAGAGAAATAAATAAATTAAGAACGGACTAAATCGCTTGTGACCCAATGTGTTATGAAATGTGTAGGGTCGAGTGCAATGGCAAATCCATCGGCAAAACACTGTGAGTAATATCTTAGTAAGAATGTATTGAATTTCCAAATGCTCACTTTTGTATGGGTTCTACGGATTTGTTAATTTGAATCGAACATTCGTTAAGCCAATGATTGAATAAGGCCGTTGGAATATGATTATGGTTATGATGTGCTTATGATCTCAAGTATGAAATGCATATAAATACGAATGAATGGGCCAAAGGCCGTTTGACATGAATGATTGGGCCAGAGGCCGTTTGACATGAATGATTGGGCCAAAAGCCGTTTGACATGAACGAATTGGGCCCGAGGCCGTTTGATAAGAATAAATTGGGCCTGAGGCCGTTTGATATGCTTGGGCCTGAGGTCGTTTGATGTTTTAGATAGAAACATGAAAGGGCCTAAGGCCGTCTGTTATGTCTGTTACGACTTTCATTCATGTAACTTCTTTATTTTGATATTATTCACTAGACTTTCGTTCATTCTCATTTATATGCATGTAGGTGAGCAAAGAAATGTTCAAACCAAACCTCAGTGAAGAAAGTGAGAGGTAGTCAAGTCTTGTGGAGTCAGCTCGAATGTTTCATGCACGAGACTTTGTTTTTGATTTTTTGTTTACCTTTTTGCTATCTTGATGGATACATTAGATCACCCATGTACGTAAGCTTTTTGTTTGCCTGATTACATATCTGAAAGTTCCTGGATATATAAGATATTAACTCTATTTATATGTGTGAGTTATTATGGACTGCTTATGGAATGTTTTGCTTGGCCATGTAAACACATCTCATTGGACAAAATTTTTAAATCTGCTTCCGTTTTGGCCCCTTATTTTTTTTGAAATAGGTTTAATCAGGTTTGAGGCCGCAGGTAATTTCTTGATTACTGGCCGGTTATGACCTTAATCCATAGAGACAGGTTCGGGTCATGCCAGTCAGCTCCACAACTTGCTTCTTAGCGAGCAAAATCAGCTCGACAAGAAACTCCAACGTTGGCAAGCAAGGTCAGCTCCGCAACTTGCTTCTTAGCGAGCAAAATCAGCTCGACAAGGAATTCCAAAGTTGGCAAGCAAGGTCAGTTCGACAACTTTCTTCTTGGCGAGCAAAATCAGCTCAGCAAGGAATTCCAAAATCGGCGAGCACGGTCAGCTTGGTAATTTGCTTCTTGGCGAGCAAAATCAGCACGGCAAGGAACTCCAAAGTTTACGAGCAAGGTCAGCTCGACGACTTGCTTCTTGGTGAGCAAAATTAGCTCGGCAAGAAACTCCAAAGTTTGTGAGCAAGGTCAGCTCAACAACTTGCTTCTTAGCGAGCAAAATCAGCTCGGCAAGGAACTCCAAAGTCATTAAGCAAGGTCAGCTCCGCAACTTGCTTCTTGGCAAGCAAAATCAGCTCAGCAAGAAATTCCAAAGTTAGCGAGCCTGGTCAGCTCGGCAACTTGCATCTTGGCGAGCAAAATCAGCTTGGCAAGGAACTCTAAAAGTCGGCGAGCAACGTCAGCTCGACAACTTGCTTCTTGGCGAGAAAAATCAGCTCGGCAAAGAATTCTAAATTTGATCAAAACCATCAACAAACCTTTTGCCAAGCAAAGTCAGCCCAGCAAGGAATTTCAAAGTTGATTAAAACCATCAAAAACCTCTTGCCGAGCAAAATCCACCCAACAAGAAATTCCAAAGTTGATCAAAAAAATCAATAAACCTCTTACCGATCAAAATCCTCCCGGCAAGGCATTCCAAAATTGAACAAAACCATCAACAAACCTCTCACCAAGCAAAATCTGCCCGGTAAGAAATTTTGATCTTTTCGTTAAAATGATAGCTAGTTACCCCTTGGACCGCGCTAAATCTGCTTAGTGGGACGAAAATACAACACTTCTCAAAAAATGATCTACTTGTTTCATTCTGTCAATAATAGAAAGGGTTACAAAAGTAAAACTAAGAATAAAACTTCATATTGGCAGTATTCGGCGTTCCAGAAATAAATCGACCATTTATATTTTGGGAGTTTTATGCCCATTTTCCTCGGCCTTCTTACTGACGTCTTCCAAAACTGAACTCCCTAGATCTCTTTCATGGTTGTTTGCATGGCCATCCTTTTGTCCGACTGCTTGAATCTTTCTTGTGACTCTCTTGTTCTCTACTACCGGACTTGCCTTCACAGTAGCTGCGGCCATATCATTTTCAACTCAAATGTGCTCATTAATGTGTTGCATGAGCAGTCCCATGGCCAACGGGTAATTCATTGTGAGCGAGCCTCTCAGTCTATGTCCGACTAGAAGACCGCGCTTATACTGGGTGATTGCTAGGTTCGTCGGGCAATCGAGAATCTCATTGAATGTCTCCTAATACTTAGCATTGTACGCCTTCAAAGAGTCGCCTATTTCCATCTTGATTCCCAAAAGGTGGCGGACTTCTTTGGGTGTTTTGGTGTTGGTCTTGAATCGTGTCACAAATGCCTCCGCCAATTACTGCCACATCTCGATACTTTCCTCTGGCAATGTCTCAAACCATTTCAGGCCTAACTCACCCAAACTCAATGGAAAAATAAGGCACATGAGCGCATTGTTTCACCTGTGCCTAGCTATAACCTGCCGGAAGTGGTTTACGTGCATGTACGGATAGGTCATTCCGTCATAGAGCATGAACATTGGTTGATGGAACCCGGGGGGGAGCGGTGTGTTCTCGATCTCTACGGAAAAAGAGGAGGCGCTCAACTTTGCCAACTCTCTGTCTGGTGGCACGTGTGCCACCAAGTGTAGTCGTGGCATGATGACCTTTTCACTGGCTCGCTCTCTAGGGGCCAGCCATTGCAGTGCAGACACCTCTACGCTTCTCGCCAGCGAGCGCTCCTATAACACATTCCTCAAGTCTTTCAAATGGTCGGAGCGTGAATATCTCGACGCCGTCGTCGGACGTGAGGGGTGGTAACTGTTGTCCTGCATACGAGATATCGCTGTCGACGCGACATAGTCTCTAGCTCTTAAACTCCTCGTGATAGAGAGTGAAGGGATGCAGTGTTTATTCTGACCGATGAAACGGCGAGAATGGACGTGCTCACTGTGGTTTCCCACTCTAGCGACACCCTTTCCCTTCATCTGGTGTTCCATGGCCTCCATCTCCGTCGTCATCTTCTTGATGATGGTATCTTGGTCTCTCAACTTATCTTCCAGGTGCTGAATGTGTGAGTCTCACCGTCGGCGACACTCTTTTGGGTTGACAAAGCGCCCAGAACTCCTTGCGCTTGTCTCGCGCATCTCTAGGAAGTCCTCGCTTGGAGGTCTCCAAAGCAGCCATCGTCGAAATGGCAAGCAGGCCATCTTTGCGCCGAACGGACTTTGGCGTGATGACGTCGATGGCGGATAGCGAAATGTCATTGTTGTTTGCCATAAAAGATGGTTGGAAATGCTTGGAGGACAAGGTTTGGTCTGTCAAAGTTTTCCACAGACGGCGTCAATTGTATAGACGCTAAATATCCAACGCTATCCGTACTACTCATGTCCAAGCTACACTTCTCTTTAACTGACCTGAGAACACAAAGATGGAAAGCTACCGGACGGTGTGCTGCCGAAAAACCGCTCTGACAGTCAAGTTAGCGCACTTAGAGAGAGAGATTAAACAAAGTAGTAGGTGAGCTCTGATCACCAGATGTTCCAGACCTATGCACAGAGGCGCTGCGCTGTTTATACAGCTTCTGCGCGCACTACTCTGCTCGTCCTTTCCTGGACGCGTGGATGTACTGCCCTCTCTATTCCTTAGACGTGTACGCGTTAATATTGCCAAACAACATTTGGCCAAACAGCCAAACGGTATTGACGCATAACTATCGGTGGGTTTTCCTCCTCGCATTCCAATTGGGTCACATAGCGACTCCTACTGTGCTACCCATAACCCGGCATAAGGCCGTTTACCAACTTCCATCAATGGGCTCAGCTTCGAGTTGTCCAACCTGTCAACCACGACTCAACCAAATATTGCTCGATGCATACAGAGGACGGTGTCATTAGCTCGGACTATCCTTAGGTTGGCCCATTCCACATGCAGTCTAGTCCTTTGTTCAGTGTGAATTCCCCTCAATTGTGCACATAGCTCGGCCCACACTTCTCAACCGAGCACATACATAGCTCGGCCCATTCTACTCATTAGATTTTCCCTTCTCAAATGCATATAGCATTATTCTTTATTAAGACTAAAAGTGTAATTAATGTGTGAAATACTTTTGAAAATGTTAGTTCACCGAAACACGCATGCAGTTCAAGGTTTAGGTAAACCATGTCTCATATCTTAACTAATACATGTTGGGTGAGCTAAAATTTTTATTTTTTTTAATTGAATTAATATGTGAAATATTTTTTTTTAGATTATCTAAAAAAAATGATTGGATTTCAATGATTCAAATCATTTATTTTGTATGGCCCTCTATGTATATTATCTATAAAAAAAAAAATTAAGTCGATACAATAATTATAATATTTTCATTTCATTTTGTTTATCTCCAAAAAAATTGGTGCTTTTTTTTCAAAAAAATATACGTCTATTTTTTAGAAACAAACACACTAAAATAAATAAAAATTATAATTATTAAATTAACTTAATTTTTTTTTATAAATAATGTGCACAAAAAATTCTACAAAACAAAATATTTAAATTATCAAAACGAGACTAGCAATAAATCTGGAGTCCAAACAACACAATCAAAATTTAGATTCAAACTTGATAAAATTCCAACTTAACTATGCAAAAAAAATTAAATGATTCAAGTCCGACCATCACTAGTGAGAAAGTAACTAGATCTCACTTGAATAAACCAAACCAAACCAAACAAAGCCTTAAGTCCTATCAAATGGGGTCGGTTACATGAATCCTTCTTCTCCACGTGACCCTATCAAAGGCCATTTCGTTAGTCAAATTAAGTAGATCTATAACTCTATTTACAACGCTAGCCAACGTTAATCTAGGCCTATCCCATTCCCTAACACTCTCATCTACTATTACAGCATCGCATTTCTTCACTACTGCCTCTGTTGGTCTTCGTTGAATGTGACAAAACCATCTCAATCGATTCTCTCTCAACTTATCTTCTATCGATGCTACTCCTACCCATTCCCGAATACACTCATTCCTATTTCTGTCTTGTCTAGTCTTGCCACACATCCACCTTAGCATCCTCATCTTAGCTACACTCATCTTATCTACATGTTATTTCTTGGTTGCTTAACACTCCGTTCCATACAATATCGCTAGTTTAATAGCTGGTCTATAGAACTTACCTTTTAGTCTAGTGGGTATTCGTTTATCGCACAGTATCCCAAACGCACTTTTCCACTTACATCATCCCGCCTTAATCCTCTGGGCCACATCCACATCAATCTCCTCCACTGTTGTGATAATTGACCCTAAATAACGAAAATGTTCACTCTTAGCCAGTTCTTAGTTCTCAATATTCACTTCTCATCTGCTTTCATCATTACTGTTACTAAATTTACACTCTATGTACTCTGTCTTAGTTTTACTTATCCGGAATCCTTTAGATTCAAGAGCTTTTCTCCAAATCTCCAACTTTGTGTTAACTCTTTCTCTAGTCTCATCTACTAGCACAATATCGTCTGCAAAAAGCATACACCATGATATGTCATCTTGAATATTTCTCGTCAACTCATCCATAACTAAAGCAAAAAGATAAGAACTTAAGATAAATCCTTGGTGTAACCCTACAATGATAAGAAATTCATTTGTCTCTCCAGCATGGGATCTAATAGTGGTCACCACTCCTTCATACATGTCTCTAATCACATCAATGTAACCTTTTGTCACCCATTTCTTCTCTAACACCCACCATATTATATCCCGAGGCACTCTATCATATGCTTTCTCAAGGTCGACAAACACCAAATGAATGTCTCTTTCTTTTCTCTATACTTTTCTATTACTATCCTCAAAAGATAAATCGCCTCCATTGTTGACCTGCCAGGCATAAACCTAAATTGATTCTCTGACACCTCTGTTATATCTCGCAATCGGCGTTCTATCACCCTCTCTCACACTTTCATTATATGACACATTAACTTGATTCCTCTATAGTTGTTGCAATTCTGGACATCTCTTTTATTCTTATAGATTGGCACTAAAATACTCTCCCTCTACTTATCTGGCATGTTCCTAGTCAACCAAATTTTGCTAAACAACCTAGTCAACCAAGTAACCCCCTTTTTACCCAAACACTTCCAAGCTTCAATAGGGATATCATCGGGTTCTAAAGTCTTATTTGATTTCATCTTCTTAAGTGCAATCTCTACTTCAAAGTTCCTAATCCTGCGATAGAACCTATAGTCTTGGTTTATCGTATTACTGGCTATTTCTTCCCCTAGTGCCGTACTTCTATGTTCCTCATTTAATAGTTTCTCAAAATAGTTCTTTCATCTTTCTTTAATCTCTTCATTCTTCACCAATACCTTAGAATCCTCACTCTTTATGCACTTAACTTGATTAAAATCTCTTGTTTTCCTCTCCCGTATCTTAGCTAGTTTGTATACCTTCTTTTTTCCCTCCTTACTATCTAGTCTAGTGTATAAGTCATCATAAGCCTTCAACTTAGACTCTCTTACTAATTTTTTGACCTCCTTATTAGCCAATCTATAGCTCTTAGGATTTTTCTCAGTTCTATGCTTCTGCCACTTTTTAAAGCACTTTTTTTTTGCCTTAACTACTACTTGAACCTCTTTCCTCCACCACTAAGTTTCCCGAGAGCTGGGTCCCGTCCCTTTCAACTCTCCAAGTACTTCCCTTGAGATTCTCCTCATACAATTGGCCATTGAGTTCTACATAGTGTTAGCATCATCTTCCAAATCCCAAGTACCTTCATTATCCATTCTATTCTTAAATATTTCTAGTTTATCCCCTTTTAGGTCCCACCATCTTGTCGTACGACGCCCACCATCCTTCCTAACTTGGTATTGCCCTCTAAAACATAAATCTAGTACCAGAATCCTATGTTGAGAGGCCAAGCTCTCTCCAAGAATTACCTTACAATTATTGTATTTTAGGCAGTCCACTTTTCTCACTAAGTAATCTATTTGACTCTTAACTGACCCACTCTTAAAGGTTATCAAATGCTCCTCCCTCTTCTTATACATAGTATTGGCCACCACCAAGTCAGAAGCTAATGCAAAATCTAAGGCTCTGTTTGGTTGTGTTTTCAAACTAGTTTTTTGCTTCATGGTTTGAGTATGATGTTTGGATAAAGTTGTGGAATTAATTTTCCACAACTCTGCAGAAAACTCTGTTTTGACAGAGCGTGTTTTTCAAAAAAAATTTCAAAATTTGGCCTAACCGGCTGACCGGCCGGTTGATCGAAACAATGAATTTTTTTTTTTTTATGTTAATTTTTATATATTCGAAAAAAATATTTTCTAAATTTTTAAAAAAAATTTATGTGCTTTAAAATAATTTTGAGTTGTATGTTTGGTTATGAGTTGTAAGTTTTTGTATCAAATATCAAATGTCACATCAAATATTCCCTACTCAATTCAAAACTCTTTTCAAAACTATTTTCAAAACTCTCACCAAACAAATTTTTCACACTCAAATCATAATTCCAAACCTCACAAACTCAAAATACAACTCATACTCTCAAATCATAATTACAAAACTCTACCAAACGCAACCTAAGATACTCTCTCCAGCCTCATTTCTGTCACCATAAACGTATCCACCATGCACCCTTTCATAGCCTAATTTATCTATGCCTACATGGCCATTAAAATCTCCACCTATAACCAGGTTCTCTCTTACAAGTATCTCCTGTAAGATCTCATCCATTTGCTCTATCATCTAATCCTACTTAAGGAGCGTATGCACTAATAACGTTCACTATATTCCCTTCAATAACTAGTTTAACTAATATAATCCTATCCCCTTTCCTGATGACCACCACTACATTCTCCACAAGACCCTTGGCAATTATAATTCCTACCCCATTCCTGCGTCTATCTTTATCACTACAATACAGTTTAAAACCGGTATCCTTAATTTCTCTAGCTTTCTCACCCGTCCACTTAGTTTCCTGTACGCAAGCTATACTAACTATCCTCCTAATCATAACATCTACCAATTCCATCGTCTTACCAGTTAAGGTTTCTATATTTCAAGTGGCTACCTAAACCTATAGTCATGGACTAGCTTCTTTACCCACGCTTGTCCAAAAAAAAACGAGAACCTTTGCCTATTTTTCACCACACCCAGGCATCGATGCAGCACCCTTTGCTCACTTTTCGAAACATCCTTAGGCGGGCGCAACGCATCACTTGAGGGGAACGACCTAGCATTTAAATAATTCAAAGTAGGATTCATTGTCATAAGGGATCCAAGCGGCTTTTTTATGTGTTGGCTGTCAGCTACCTAACACACAACCCTCCTCCTTAATCCGGGCTTGGGACCAACGGATTGTTAATAACCCCGATGGAGTTTAGGTCTCCCTTGAATATTGGGTAAAATAAATTAATATTACCTTATTAATTTCTTAATTATTTGTTCCAGTTTACACATGTCCTCTCTCCTCTCGTAAGAGTTTCTCTCTCATTTCGTAGGAGTTTTTTGGGTTAACGAGTAAACTCCCTAAACCTGTCCTTCACCAATTTCAGAATCAACTGCCTAATGTTGATTTAACTGGAATAGGACGAGGGGTAAACCTCAGGTGTGTGCACTAACTCCACAATGCACACACTATTTAAGTCAGAAAGTGCAGCTACCAGGATTCAACCCCACATCCAAGCCTTGGATACGGTTCATCCAGCACTTAGAGGATCGTCTTAGGACCATTACACCAAACCCCTGAGAGTTGACCCTGGAAAGTGTATAACCTGGGACCTTAAGACTTATGCCGCAAACCTTATCAAAGTGCCACAAGCCTTTGGGTTAGCTTTCATAGGAGTTTCTCTCTCTCTGTTCTTGATGGTGTGCGAATCCTTTGTGCACATTCTAAGTAGGGGTTTAGTAGGACCCTCTCAATGTCTTTTTGGCTTTATCCTCTGGTGTCCTCATCATGGAACCTTCCCTTGATGATCTTGCCAGAAGACTTAGGTTGACGGAAGAAGAGGAAGATGCGGTTGTTATTGATGAGCACCACACTCACCATGGGGTGGAACGATCGTGACTCTGTTTGGTTGGACGATTGCTCTCTACCCGTCCATTCAATATAGAGGCGATGTGTTCAACTTTCGTTAATGTGTGGAAGCCTAGTAAAGGGGTACAATTCAAGGTTCTCGGTGACAATCTCTTTCCTTTTCAATTCAATCATTTAGTTGATAAGAAACAAGTGCTTCTCCGTGGGCCGTGGAACTTTGATAAGCAATTGCTACTACTGGAAGAACTCCTTGACTACCTTCTGGATTCATGTGATCAACCTTCCGCTGATTAGTATGACTAAAGAAGTTGGCATTTTGATTGCTAATGAGATTAGGCAGTTCATAGACAAACCGCTTCAACGAGGCATGAATATTGCTCTAAGGAAAGCTCCTACCGATATGGGTATCTTTCCATTATGAAAGATTGCCTAACTTTTGTATTGTCTGTGGTTTACTTGGATATGGTGAGCGAGATTGTGAAACATGATTGTTAGGCAAGGAGGAAGGTGTTGGGGTTACTACACCATACGGGTCATAGCCCCGCTCTAAGAATTTTTTATCCCAAAGTAAAGTTATCTCCCCCCACGAGGATACGAGCACTGATGGTAGTCAGTCGGAGAAGACAGTGGCTTCACCAACCTACTCTGAAGAAGAGGGGTGGGGACGGTCACCGGAAGACGGCGGTTCGACGATTGGTGACCTCTGCAGCAATGGCGGAAGTTAGAGGTAGCAATCTCAATCCAGGCCTGATGTTAGAATCGAATCGAACTTGGACAAACATAAATTTTTTTACTGTGTAGTGTCCCGACCCAACGAATGTCGGCCTAGGTGGTGGTGGTAACTCTTTTTGAAACTGATTTGGAGGTTGATTGGAATACTAGGCCATGTTTGTTTTAGTCTGTATAAAAATGAAAACTCTTCATTTTACTAATATCTATATATTTATACAAACTGTTTGAAGAATTTTATAGGACTTTCAAATATAACTAGCTTAAAAAAAATATTAAAATAATTAGTATAGTAGCTATCCATTAAAGAAAGTAAAATACTATAATAACTAACATGTCTAGCCTATTGAAAATGTGCACTACTACACAAATAAACACAATAATTTATCTTATATTATACAAATAGTTTCCTTATATATAGTGAGTGTTTGGAGTTTATTTATTTTTTGACTTATTGACTTTTTACAAAATAAATAAATAAATACAAAAAATAAAAGCATAAATTACACCAATAGTCCTTATACTTTGCCTGTTATGTCATTTTGGTCACTACACTTTCAATTGGCTCAATTTTTAACTCTTAATTTTAGATTTTGTATTAATTTAGTCCAATTAATAATGTTGTTAGTGTTTTTTATGAAAATAATCATTAAATTGGTTGAGGTTAACTCACTGAATTGAACACGTTTATAATTTTGTCTCTAAAAACATGACATATGTCACTTATGTGCATATTTTTCATTAAAAAAATGCTAACAATTGTAAGTAATTGGACTACATTGAGACAAAATTATAAATTCAAGGTCAAAATCAAGTCAATTAAAATTACAAAAACCACAATGATACAAGAACTAAAATACAGGGACTATCAATGTAATTTGTCTAAATAAAAAATTAAAGTAATAACATATAACAAATACGAAAAAAAAAGAGAGGATACATTACAAATACACCCCCTGATATTTGATTAAAATATGAATCACTCCTTGTAGTTCTGGAAATTATATTACACCGCATGAGATTTCTAATTTCATAACAAATCATCAATTTTATTAAAAAATCATGAAATTAATTAACAGTTTTTAATGATATTAGAAATATGTTTCAATTAATAATTTAGATAATTTTGTTATTGTTTATAGAGCAATTATGAATTTCATTTTTTCAGTTAATTGTATTAAATAAAAAATTCTAACAATAAGATATTTGTAATTTTCTAAATCACATAAGATAATATGTACTTTAAATAAATCTTAAGGAGTGTATTTGTAATTTACGCAAATAGATTGCTTATAGCTCTCCGCAAACCAAGCTTAAATCACGTTATATCATATATATATATATATATATATAATTAAAAATAGTATTTTTATCATCCTTAGGTAACACATTAGCATCTCCAACCACTACAAGAAAAAACACCTTTGGCGACTAAATTTTTAGTCGCCAAAGGTCCTATTTTAGTCGCCAAATGTCAAAATTTCACTTTTCCCGACTAAAAATTTTGGTCGCCCATCTTGTCGCCAATAGTTGGTCGCGAATGCCTTTGGCGACTAAAACACTGTTAGTCGCCCATGTAAACGTCTTCAGCGACTAAAGATTTCGTCGCCAATAGTTCATTTTTTATTTTATTATTTATACCTTTGGCGACCAATGAGTTTAGTCGCTAAAAGCTTTTTCAGAAAAAAAATTTTTTGCCTCTTCGCTGCTACCAAGTTTCGAACCCATGACCACCTACTTCCCAACATTCTCAACTTTCACCAACACTCTCTCCCCACTACACCACTATAACCTCACGCGAATATTAATGCAACATATATTATTTATATGCTATATTCGCCGGATTTAATACACAACTATATATATATAAATAATTATTTTTATTTAATATATGTTATGTAAAAAATAAATTATTTCGTAAAAAAAAAATGGACAGCACTTTTGGCGACTAAATCTTAATTTTAGTCGCCAATTATACATTTTTTGGCTACTAATTTATTTTCTGTCGCTAAAACAATGAAATCCGGCCTAAGGATAGCACATTTGGCGACTAAACTGAATTTTAGTCGCCAAAACTTCTACTTTGGGCGACTAAAGTACATTTTAGTCGGCAAACCTTCATCTTTCAGCGACTAAAATGGTTTTTGTCGCCAAATGCATCACTTTTGGCTACTAAATCATATTTAGTCGCCAAAAACCATGACTTTTGGCTACTAAACAACCTTTAGTCGGTAAAAGCCCTACATTCGGCGACTACAGTGCCTTTTAGTCGCTAAAACCCACTCCTTTGGCGACTAAAAGAGTTTAGTCGGCAATTCTGATCAGTTTTGGCGACTAATCCCATTTTAGTCGCCAAAAGCCCTACTTTCAGCGACGAAAAATTTAATTTTAGTCGCGAAAAGTGCTTTTTTTTGTAGTGAACCCACTAGGCATATGATGCTTGTTAGTTAAAATACTTAATATGACTAACTTTTTTCAACTCCAATGCACTAGGTATGTGATTAGACATTTTAGCTCAACTCACATTCACTAGCTACATGTAGCTAGTATTCCAGGTTAGGCAAAATATATTTAATCATTAGGAACATTTCCCTCCATCTTTGTTACTGATGTGACATTCTATAAAGTTAATATTATTTGGATGAATAACTAAAATAAAGAGCATAATTGGAATATAAATATGAAACAGTTGATGGACAAAATAAAATGTATACTTTATAGTAATGTTTAAATAGGTAAAATGCATATTACCATTAAGGGCTTACTTTTTTTCTAAGAAAGCCACGTCAACATGTATTTTCTTAATTACATATAGAGTTCTATACAAATCCAAACCTAACTTAAATTATGTTAACTTTACCTATTTTATATAGACTCTATTTGACAAATAGTTATTTTCTATATATTTTTCATTGTAAATTAAGATACTCTACAAACCCAATATCAATTTTGTGTTTCACATTTTTTTTTCTTAATTCTTTCAAGGGTATTAAGATTTTTTTATTGCTAATTTTTTTTTCCTCTTATTTTTCCATATATTGTTCTATACCAATGCTGATTCTATATTATTCTGTATTATGGATTTGTTGTTTAAATTTTATAATGACTCTATACATGAAAGTTTCGTTTGGCATTGGCTAATATAATCAACTTTTTTTGTATTGAAACTTTTTTAGCCTGGTTTGGTTTGGATTTTTTGGCTTTTTTGACTTTTGTGAGAGAAAAAGTATAATGATTATAGGTTATATGTGATATTTTGTCTTATTAACTTATTTAGCTTATTTTGTCATTTTGTGCTTTTTTTGCCCCAAAATACTAGCCAAACCAGGGCTTAATTTCCTACATTATTTTATATAATCACAACTCACAGGAGGAAAAACTTGCACAACAATGATATTCTCAAAGAACCTCTAAAGTTTTGATTTACTGCCTGAGTTGCTTTTTTAATTGTTGAATAATAAGTTCTTTTATATTTTGATATCATATTACAGATGATTAATTACTTTACACACTGAGATGTATCTATCATTTGGATGTTTTCATTATATTTTCTTTTTAGATTTAGGTGTTGTTATGTGATTTTTTCTTAGTTAGTCATTGTTGAATTTCTTTTTATATAGCTGATATCTTAATTTAATTAAGAATGTTTATTTTATAATCTTATACTTTAATATATATATATATAATATGAAATCATTACATGATACTCGAACTACAATATATTTATATTTATTTTTTTAATAAATTTTATATAATTTATATTTCTACATATTTTTATTTTCCAAATGAATATAAAAGAAATTAAATAGTTGGAATTATTTTTAATTTTATACTACTAATTCTTCTTCTAATTTAACTATTATTTTTAATATCAAAATGAGTATTTATTTTACTATTTTATAATTTATTATATATCATACAAAATTATTATGTAATAATTACACTTTTATAATACAAAAGAACTAAAATTATCAAAATACACATATAATTTAACTAAAATTAATATATGTAAGTATTCAAATAACAATTTTATAGAACAATAGTGTCAATATTATCAAAATAAATAATCAAAATCATACTTTAATTTTAATTTTAAAATTATTGTTTTATAACACATATTATACTATTAAGTACTTGTTTGAGATCATCTAAAAAAGTTCAAAACCCAAAAAATTATTAAAAAAATAAAAATAAATAAAAAGTCATACTATTTGAAAGAAGTGTGTAGGGAAGTTAGAGGGCAAAATCGTAATTTTACCCTTTGAATTAGACAGATCAACAGTGCACTCAATGTACTTGAAATTTACATTTTCCAAGTGGTGTTCCATGTGGCAAAATGCAAGCCACCAATTCCCATTAAAAAAATAAAAAATAAAAAATTTGAAATGCAGTATACCTGAAATGTAGTGTAATTGAAATGTGGTGGTCCACGTGACACAATACAATATTTTAATATACATTTTTTTAGTAAAAAGTTAAAAAATTATTCAAAATATATATTTTTTTTCTCTACTTTTTTTATCAAAAAGTCAAAAAGTACACTTATATAATTCATCTCAAACAACTCCTAAATATTTTTTTATTAAAAAATAACACGTGCAAGTTAATAATTATGAAGTGTCTTAGAAAGATGGTTAAAAATTAATTTTTTGACTTTTTAACTTTTTAATATGAGAAGAGAAATAAGTTAAAAGTTAATAACTTTTAACTCACTTCCGAAAATGAGCTTATATCGAAGATAATCTTGCACATAAGAACTACGTAGGAAAGAGAATCCCTATCAGATCCCTTATAATAGCTTTTTGCTATTATAAGGGATTGATTCTTCAAAAATCCTTCTTCATCAAATCCCTTATACAACGCATTAAATTTAGAATTGCTATAGTCGCTTCCTATTTGTAGAGAGTCATTGTAGCTCCATTATATCTTCTAGGGATCGTCCATCCCGATGTCTCTGATGAAATGATCTAGACGAAACTTACTTCACCGGTCGTCCACTTGGACGTCGGGCCGGTCGACCTCCCAAACGTCTAACTCCTGACTTTTGCTTGTGCTGCTTTCATCTATTATTTGACTTTATAGAAAGAAATGGAATTGTCTTTTGAGCCTCCATTTTTCACTTTACTTTATATTGTTTCATTATTTTATTATTAAAAAATATTTAAATTTAAAAATAATTAAAAAGATTATTTTAATAGAATAAAGAAAAGAAGAGGAAGTTTATTAGAAAAAGTAGATGAAAAAGTGATTTTTAAAATAGAAAATAATTTTTTTAATAATATTGTAAGATAAAATTTAGATAAGTTGATGGCTAGGTTTGGGAAGATGGTTTGTGACTATTTTAGCCACAAAAAACAAAATAGGTTATTTTAACCATAACAAATAAAACATCAATCCAACCCATAATCATTATACTCTTTTCTCATAAAAAAAGTTAAAAATGTCAAAAAGTCCTTTCTAAACCAAACATTTTAGCCCAAGTTAAAATAATCAAAAAAAACTAAAAAATTAAAAAGTCAACCCACTCTCCAGACGAAGCAGATGCTCTAACAAAACATTGCCATTATTCACCTTAAAAAAAAAAAAACAAAACAAAACAAAACATTGCCGTGTGGCGTACGTGTGGACCATACTCCTTTCCCCTGATATTTTTGTGGAGTGAATGCCATAGTTGTTGGAAAATTTTGTATTTAACACCATTGTTGGGACTGGAAGGTCCCCCGATTGATTTCTCAGAAAAATGGCCGACGCACAAGAGGATTTTTGCTCGAAGTTCCCTAATGATTTCAAGGAATATATGTACAAGGAACTGAACTGGTTCAAATATTTTTCAGATTTTAAATATTTCTGTGGATGGGTTTTCTGGAGCAGAGATGACGACCAACACCAACAACGTCCTTCTACTACTGTCCCCAACGGCGGTGAGTCACATCTATCTCTCTTTCTTCATTTAGGTGTTGTTTTGAAACAATAAATATTTGAAAAATGCTTGAGAGCTCTAGAATGAGAGCTCTAAACCATGCACTAATGACATGGAAGTGTGTGGGGTCCAATTTGATGTGATGTTTTAGCTTGAAATTTTTTTTTTTTTAGACATGCCAACTCATTAGAGCTCTTTTAGAGCTCTACTTTTAGAGCTCTATAGCATTGTTGTAAATATTTTAGTCAAAAAAATTAAAAAATTAATATAAATTATCATATCATTTTTTTTTATTTTATTACACATTTTTTTTATTATAAAAAATCAAAAAATTATTAAAATAATTTATTTTCAAATGAGGCCTTATTATTATTATTTTACAAACTATATTGTTGGATACTAATTAGTGTGTTTGGTTTGAGTTTTTTGAACTAAGTTTTTTGAAAATTGAGGCTCCGTTTGGTAAGCAATTGAAATTATAGTTTCACCCATTGATTTGAGTGTATTGTTTGTTTTGAGCTTTCAAATCATAATTGTATGCCCATTTCTCAAAACTCAATTCAAAACATAATCATTACTTTTCAAAACTCATAATCAAACGCATAATTCAAAACTCAATTCAAATCAATATTTTAATTTTTAAAATATTTAAAATATTTAAATATTTTAATTTTGTTAAGATTTTAAATATGTTATGATTTTTTAATTTTTTAATTTTTTTGAATATTTTTAAATATTTTAATTTCAAAATATTATGATTTTAATTTTTTAAATTTTAAAATATTTTATAAAAATAAATTCAAACTCTATTTTATAAAAATATTTTTAAATATTTTAATTTTTTTGTTATGTACTTGGTTACGATTTGAGTGTAAAGTTGTGAAAGTAGTATGGACTTTCGAGTTATGTGTTTGATTATGAGTTTTAAAAATAATTTCTTAATTGAGTTTTGTTTTATGTGTTTGGTTACGATTTGAGTGTAGAGTTATTTTTAAATTTAAAATATTAACATTTTAAATTATTTAAATTTTTTGAATATTTAAATTATTTAAATTTTTACGATTTAAATTTTTTGAATATTTATTTAAATTTTTTACTTATTAAATTTTTTAGATTATTTAAATTATTTAAATATTTATGATTTAAATTTTTTGAATATCTATTTTGAAAAAAAAAATATTTCATTTGTAGTATTTTCAATTGAAAAATTGATTAATGTTATTTTCGGTTAATAATAAATTTTTTTAATTAAATTTTAAAAAGAGTTTGGTTATGAGTGTTGATCAGAATTTTCAATAGCGTGAAAGGAGTGTGTTTTGTTATGAGTTATAACAATTTGAATTAAGTTTTGAAAACCCTTTTCAAAACGCATAACCAAACAAATTTTCTTACTTCACATGTCAAATCAAATTTTCAAAACTCGATTCCACACTCAATTCAACACTCTATTCAAAAACTATAACCAAATAAATTTTCTACACTCAAATCATGATTCCACAACTCATAAACTCAAAACTCTACCAAACACAACCTGAATTTTTTAGTTTTCGTATTTTTTTATTTTTAGTGAATATTTTTAAAATTTTAAACATTTTTTTACGTTTTTATATGCACCTTAATTAGATGTATCTAAAAAGTTAAAAAAAAAATGTGAAAAAATATTTTTAAAAATAAATAAATACATAAAAATATAAAAAATGTATTGAATTCTCGTATTTTTTTTATATTTTTGGTATTTAATGAATTTTTAAAAGGTTTTTTTCAAATTTTTTTTACTTTTTTGGTATATTTATGTTAGGTATGTCTAAAAATTTAAAAAAAAAATTACTCAAAATATTAAAAAAAATTCAGTAAAAACAAAAAAAAAAACGAAAAATAAGAAAGTATAATTTTTTGAAAAGTAGTTTTGAAAAATGATAATCAAGCATAGTGAATATATTTACTAATAATCTTACTAAAATACTATTATTAATTTTGATAGGATTAACCATCAAAGCACGTTGTGTTAGTAAAATTGTTTGTTAGTATTTCTAACATTTTTTAATAATGTTACATGGTCAATTCTCTTTTGAAATTTGTTTGTTTTTATCAGATATTTTGGACTTAAAAAAGATCATCAGAGATTTGCTTGATAGAGTTATGAACAACTTGATTGAGTATCATATACTAGTTCAATTTTGGGCACCCATAACAACAGAGGGCCAGTCTTTTCTAACAACTCGAAACCAACCTTTCTCTCTGACTTCATTTTCTGATCGACTTGATATTGAAGGACTTTGTAAGTATAGGATGGACTCTATGGATTATAAATTTGACATTGATTTGAATGGGGAGGGGGGGAGAGTTCTGAACAACACCACCTTGGGCTTCCTGGCCGAGTGTTCAAGCATCGATTCCCCGAATCCACTCCCAATGTGGAGTATTACTCTATCACAGAGTATCCACACCGCGTCAATGCTTTACGTTGTGGAGTTAAACAATCTTTGGCTTTCCCAGTGTTTCAATCTTCTACCCAAAGATGTGTTGGTGTATTTGAGGTAGTGACACCAATGGAAACCTTTGGATATTCATTTCTAATTTGTGGCTACTATTTTCGTACACAAATATGTGAAGATTTTGAGGTTAGTCCCCCACTCAATCACAAATTGGCATTTTCAATGTCTTGTTAATATTGATTACGAAAGTGTCAAACACTGTGTTAAATTTGTCAGTTGTTAATGTGTTTGTTAACTATGCTGAAAGGGTTAACACACAGAGTAAACCACATTGTAGAATGTTGATTTCATTTCCAATGCATATTTTTTGCTTTTTATCAAACCAAACATGAGAGCAGATATTACAACGGACTGAATTTTTTCAATTATAGGGTATCTTATATGCTTCCATTTATTGGCAAACTATTATTCTACATTTCAAAGTTCGTGAGATTCCTCAGTTGCATCTTTTCATTCCCCTGCAGAATAAAGGTCTGAAATGTTTAATTGCATTTGAACACATGGACATGGAATTAGTAAGTGGCAAACTATAATGCAATGTCAAATTTGGTTTTTTTATTTTCTTAAATTAATATGGTGAGGAAAATTTTCTGACTGATACCTGGATGTGACAATACTTTCAAACTAGGATGAGAATGAAAATGAAGCTCATACAATTGCCTTGGATGAAATCAAGAACGTGTTGAAAATCGTATGTGATGTTAATGATTTACCTTTAGCTCAGGCATGGGTCTCATGCAAGGTAGGTTGGGAATGCAGGGCTCTGGTTGATGGTGGCATCCTTGGTGTAAGTTGTCATTACAACAAACATGACTACGCTGAATTTCAATTGGTCAATAATGTGCATCACTTTAAGGAAGGGGTGGGGGTTGTTGGGAGAGCACTTTCGTCCAATAATATGGTATATTGCAGGGATGTAACCCAACTTAGCCTAACTGAGTACCCCTTGGCACATTATGCACGAGAGTTTGGATTAAGTGGTTGCTTTGCAATATGCTTACAAAGCAGTTGCACTGGAAATGATGTTTACGTGCTAGAATTCTTTATGCCGGTGAGCAACGAAACCAATGAAAACCCACATACCTCATTGAGGAAAATATTTGAAACAATGAGAGAGAGTTTCCAAACTTTTAGGGTTGCTTCTGGAGAAGAACATGGGAAAGAATTACGTACTGAAGAAATTGATTTTCAAAATGGTGGAGAACTTGATTCTGTTCAATGGCCCCGACCAACTATATCTTTGCCTTGGCTGGAACCCTTACGAATTGAAGTTGAGGTAATGCAAGTGGCTGCATCAGATCAACAATTAGTGAATGCCATAAATACTGGAAGCAATGTTGGTGGTACAGAACGTAACAACATTGCTATTACCTGTACTTGTTTACAAGAGAAAAGCACATTAAAGGCATCAAAAAGAAAAGACAACAAATCTGGAGGCACAATAAATGCATCAAAAAGAGAAGGCAACAAATCTCGAGGCATAGTAAAGGCGTCAAAAAGAAAAGGCAACAAATCTGGAGTTAAAATTAAAATTTCTTTAGAAGATATCCTACAAACTTCAAAAATGAAACTCAAGGATGCTGCAAAAAAACTCCAAGGTATGCTTGCGCTTCTATAAATTAAAATATAATGTTCCTTGTGATCTTGGTAGTTATTTCTAGATGGACTCTTCTAGTAGAATATATATTGAGCTTTTTGCATAAACAAATAGAAACTAATTTCTATTATTTGGGTTCTTCCTTTCGCAGTTAGCAAATCTACATTGAAGCGTGCATGTAGAGTGTATGGTATCTGTTAGCTGTATATTATTATAGTTGTTTCTTATCTATTTGTATTTGTATCTCTCTCCATCTCTTGTATTTGTATCTCTCTCAATCTCTCTATCTCCTTACTTATCTAGGTTTCCTTTCTGCCTATATATAGAGGCTTCTCCTATTGTATTATTCAATTCAATACAGAGTTTCTTCTTTCTCTTCTCTCACTACTTTCATAACATGGTATCAGAGCCAAAAATTCTCTCCTAATCTTTTTTTGCAGTTTGTTTCTGTCCCTGGTGTTGTTTCTACTGGCTTCTGCGTATTTTGTTCATCCGTATTTTCACGTTTGAACTACACCAAACTCTTCGTCTCCTCACGACGAAGCCACCGCCACCAAAATCACTACCATCGGCCTCTACACGCGCCCTCACGCGCGTCCAAACGAGTGGCGCATCGTTAATCCGCGTTCTCACTCTCACCACGCTCCGCACGCATTGTCTCAGCCGGCCTCCGTCCGCTACAGCCCCGCGGCTTTCACTTCAGCCCTCGGCTTCCGCTTCAGCCGGTTCGCCCTCAGCTCGCCATCAACTTCCGCCTCAGCCGACTCCCCTTCGGCTTCCGCCCCAGCCGATTCTCCATCGGCTTCCGCCCGGCTTGCCCAGCCGTTTGCCTGGGTTCTCAGCTGCTGACGTCATCTCTCTGCAGCCGCTGCCGTCAGCCCTACACAACCACACCCTGCCTGCTGACATCATCCAGCCACAAGGCTGACATCAGCCCTACTTGTTCCTAAGGTTTTCCAGCCTTCTGAATCTGTTGGTGACCTCCGTTTTGACAGTTATGGATCGTACAGAGAACATCCAATCTGTCTCTGTTATCCTTGATGGGTCCAATTATGTTAGTTGGGCTCAAGCTCTCTCTAGCTTCATTAAAGGGAAACGCCTTTGGCGGATTATTACTGGTACTCTTTCCAAACCCACCAAAAAGGAGGATGAGACCGACTCTCAATTCGATGACCGTCTTGACGACTGGGAAAGTAAGAATTATCAAATCATCACATGGTTCCGGGCTACCTCAGTTCCTTCCATCAACCTTCAATTTGGACGCTTTCAGGACGATGACTCCCTTGTCTCTCCTGCCAAAGCAATTTGGGATTTTTTGAAGGAACGTTATCAGACCACTGGCCATGCTCATCAATATCAACTATTGCAGACTCTTCATCACATGCGTCAAGCACCCGGTCAGTCTCTCAATGACTTTCTATTCCAGATGTCATCCGTTTGGGACCAGCTTGCTCTTTCTGAACCTCCATGGGCTCATTCTGATGATGCACAGCTATTTATTACTTATCGGAATCATCAGCGACTATTACAGTTTCTTATGGCTCTTCATAGCACTTTTGAGCCTGTGCGTGCTTCTTTGCTTCATCGTTTGCCTTTGCCCACTTTAGAGCAAGCCATTACCGAGCTCTTATCAGAGGAGACTCATTTTAAGAGTCTCAGATCTCACGACACGGATTCTGTTCTTGCTACTCCATCTTCTCAGAGTTCCTCATCTTCACAGCCACTCATATGCAGTTATTGTCGCAACCGAGGCCTGCCAGCCACTCATTCTCTTGTTCACTGCCAGGTTCGCGAATGCTTGACTTGTCATAAGACTGCTCCGGGCCATCTCCAAAGCCATTGTCCTCGAGCTCCCTCTACTACTTCATCTAAGAAAGGGGCTTCTCGTTCTGGGTCTCAGTCCAAATTTAACCACGGTTCTCGCTCTGCTGCTGTTGCTTCTGAAGGTTCTTCTGCTCCTTCTTTCTCTATGGATGATGTTGAGTCCCTTATCCACCAGGTTCTCAACAAATCGGGTACTCCTCCTTCTACTGCTCTTTCCGTAACCTCAGGTAACTCTTCATGGTATTTTGATTCCGCATGCTGTAATCACATGACTTCTGACTCCACTCTATTTTCTTCGTTGTCCTCATCCTCTTCTGTTCCCACTATACACACTGCTGATGGTTCTCATATGCCTGTTAGTCATATTGGCCAAATCTCTACTTCTACTGTGACACTTTCTGATGCTTACCATATTCCTTCTCTTAAAATGAACCTTATCTCTGTTGGTCAATTATGTGACCTTGGTCTAACTATTACTTTTTCTGCTAATGGTTGTTTGGTGCAGGACCCTCAGACGAGACAGATCCTTGGGATAGGCCGTAAGCATGGACGTCTGTTCGAGCTTCTCCACCTTAGCAGTCCGCACAAATCATCTCATGTTGCTGCTGCATCTACTATGTCTCCTTTTCATCTTTTGCATTGTCGCTTAGGACATGTCTCTTTTAGTCGTTTAAAAAATTTAGTTTCTAGTGGTCAGTTAGGTCGTGTCTGTGTTGACGATGTCGATTGCTTATCTTGTCAAATTGCTAAACAACCTGCATTACCTTTTAATAAAAGTAATTCTATCTCTACTGCTCCTTTTGATCTTGTGCATTCAGATATTTGGGGACCTTCCCCCACACCTACCATGGGGGGGGTCTAGATATTTTGTGATTTTTGTTGATGATTTTTCTCGCTATACTTGGCTTTTTCTTCTCAAAAATCGCTCTGAACTTAAACAGATTTACTATGATTTCTCTGCTATGGTCCACACTCAGTTTTCTTGTACTATTAAGCTTTTTCGTTCTGATAATGCTAAGGAGTACTTGGATTCTGATTTTCTTTCTTTTCTTCAGGCTCATGGTACTCTTTCTCATCGATCTTGTGCAGGCACTTCCCAACAAAATGGACGAGCCGAAAGAAAGCACCGTCATATTCTAGACACTACTCGGGCTCTTCTCCTTTCTTCTTCTTGTCCTGAAAACTTTTGGGGGGAAGCTGCCCTCACTGCCATCCATACCATCAATCGAGTCCCTACCCCTGTCATAGCTAACACAACTCCTTACGAGCGTTTGTATGGTTCTCCTCCTGATTATACCACTCTTAAAGTTTTTGGTTCTGCTTGTTTTGTTCTTCTTCAGCCTCATGAACACAGTAAACTAGAACCTCGTTCTCGTCTTTGTTGTTTTTTGGGGTATGGTATCGAACATAAAAGGTATCGTTGTTGGGATCCTATCTCTAAGTGTCTTCGTATTTCTCGTCATGTGGTCTTCTGGAACACAAAATGTTCTCCACTCTTTCCAAGTTTCACCTACCGCAGTCCACCCACTCACCGGTCTTCACTGATATTTCTATCGATTTGTTTTCTGATGACTTTGATGCAGATTCTGGCCCCCTACTTCCACAGCCGCCTACGCCTATCGTCCATCCTGAGGATTCTGTGTCAGCTGATGGCCCTCCGCCTTCTCCGGCTCCGGTGGAGGTTCCCCCGGACCCTATTTCCATTGAGGTTCCTCCTCCACCTGAGCGTCATTCTACTCGGGTAAGGCAACCTTCTGCTCTTCTTCGTGATTATATTGTTGGTTCCACTGCTTTTTGCTCTCATGAGCCTACTTCTTATCAAGAAGCTTCTTCTAACCCTCTTTGGCAACAAGCTATGACTGATGAACTGCAGGCTTTCGAACAAACTCATACCTGGGATGTAGTTGATCTTCCTCCTGGAAAGCGTACTGTTAGTTGCAAATGGGTTTACAAGATCAAAACTCATTCTGATGGTCCCATTGAGCGTTACAAAGCTCGCTTTGTCGCTCGGGGATTTAGTCAAGAATATGGGATTGATTATGAGGAAACATTTGCTCCTGTTGCCCGCCTTACTTCAGTTCACAGCTTACTTGCTGTTGCTGCTGCTCGCCACTGGCATCTTTCTCAGATGGATGTCAAGAATGCATTTCTCAATGGTGATCTCACTGAGGAAGTTTTTATGCAACCTCCTCCTGGTTCTTCTGTTCCCTCAAACAAGGTTTGCAAACTCCGCCGTGCTTTATATGGTTTGAAACAAGCTCCACGTGCCTGGTTTGCCAAGTTCAGCTCTACCATTCGTGACTTTGGTTTTTCTTCCAGTGCCCATGATTCTGCCTTGTTTATCCGTAAGACGAAGCGGGGTACTATTCTTCTTCTCCTCTATGTGGATGATATGATTATCACTGGAGATGACACAGTGGGTATTTCTAGTCTCAAACAGTTTCTCCATCGCCAGTTTGAGATGAAAGATTTGGGTGCACTTAGCTACTTCCTTGGCTTGGAAATTTCTCAAGATTCCTCTGGTTATTTTCTCACTCAAGCCAAGTATACTTCTGATCTTTTGGCTCGTGCTAACCTTTCCGATTGCAAGACTGTCACTACTCCAGTTGATCCTCAGACTCGTCTTACACCTCTTGACGGCCCCCTATTGTCAGATGCAACTTTATATCGTCAGTTAGTTGGTAGTCTTGTCTATCTCACAGTTACTCGTCCAGATATTGCTTATGCTGTTCACATTGTCAGTCAATTTATGACTGCTCCTCGCTCTCCACACTATGCTGCTCTGGTTCGCATTTTGCGCTATCTCAAAGGAACTTTGTTTCATGGTCTTCACTATTCCACTCACTCTTCTCTACAGCTGCATGCCTTTTCTGATGCCGATTGGGCAGGGGATCCTACCGATCGTCGTTCTACTACTGGGTACTGCTTCTTCTTGGGCACTTCTCTCATTTCCTGGCGTAGCAAGAAGCAAACCCTTGTTGCTCGTTCTAGTACCGAGGCTGAGTATCGTGCTCTTGCAGATTCTACTCAGGAGCTTGTGTGGCTTCGTTGGCTTCTTTCTGACATGGGTGTTTCTCATTCCGCTGCCACTAATCTTTATTGTGACAGTCAAAGTGCTATTCAGATTGCTCATAACGATGTCTTCCATGATCGCACCAAGCATATTGAGATCGATTGCCACTTCATACGACAGCATGTTACTAGTGGCCATGTTCATCTTCTCTTTGTTCCCTCTGCTGATCAGACCGCCGACCTCTTCACCAAAGCTCATCTTCCAGGCCGCTTTTCTGATCTCCTCTCCAAGCTCAAATTGATATCTGACTTACCACCTTGAGCTTGAGGGGGGGTGTTAGCTGTATATTATTATAGTTGTTTCTTATCTATTTGTATTTGTATCTCTCTCCATCTCTTGTATTTGTATCTCTCTCAATCTCTCTATCTCCTTACTTATCTAGGTTTCCTTTCTGCCTATATATAGAGGCTTCTCCTATTGTATTATTCAATTCAATACAGAGTTTCTTCTTTCTCTTCTCTCACTACTTTCATAACAGTATCGATAGGTGGCCACCTCGCAATATAAAGAAGTCTGGTCACTCTCTGCTCAACGAATCAGCCCTGTGTGTTGATCATGAACAAAGTTCACAATTGAATTCTAATCATCTTCCTTCTGCTCAACCCTTGGCTACTACTGTTCACACCAAGCCACATGATACAATGATGCAAGATGCGAATATTGTGACTATAAAAGCAAAATATGGAAAAGATGTTACAATGAAGTTTCATCTGTCTTTGTCATCAGATTCGTAGAGTTGCAGCAAGAAGTGACTAAGAGGCCTAACCTAGATGCTGGGACTTACTCTGTCAAATATGAAGACAAAGACGAGGACGGTGAGTTGATTTTAATGGCTTGTGATAAGGATTTGCAAAATTGTATACGAGTTTCTAGATTGCCATGTCGCACTTCTATTGTGGTATTTGTTGAGCCAAAAGTTGTCTATAAGCCTCTAAACAGCTTGAATCGCTAAATGAGCACTTTCTCTTAGAGTGCCTTAGCTTTGACTAATGAAATTTTACATTTTGTGTAGTTATCGATATCTTGGTATTTCTTCTTCTAATTCAATTGCAAATTTACTTGTAGATTTATCACTCTACTTAAGGTCGTGTTTGGTTAAAGGGTTTGATAAAGGAAATAAAAAATATAGAAATAGAAAGAAAATGAGAAAGAATTGATAGAATTTGAATTTCAAGTTATATTTAGTTGAGTTAGGAAATGAAGAAAGAAAATAATCTAAAGTTGTGGATTTGGGAACGGATTTGGAAAGGAAAAAAGTATGTAAAGTGTAGATGAAATGTAGTTGTATTTTATTCATATTTCACATAATTTTTTCCTTTTCGTTTCTAAATGTCTTCCCAAATTCTTGAACCAAACACAGTATAAGTGAATTTAAAAGACAAAAAATGGAATTACGTTTTCCTCTCATTTTGTTTTCCCGTGTTTTTCGTTGTTACCAAACAAGAAGTGAGATTGTATTTTTTTTTTCCTCTTCCATTTTTCTCATCATATTCTCTAACCAAACATAGTTTAAGAATTTTTTTAAAAAATATTTTTTTCAAGAATGTGAAGTAAATGTTTCCCAAGTAAATTACACTTTGCCCCTTTATGTACGGTCACTTTTCTACTTTGACCCGTCATGTTTCAAGTTATTCTCACTTTACTCCTAAAACCAACTTTTATTCAAAATTAGATAAAAAATATCATAACTGTCACATAACATAAAAAATATATTATTATTATATCAGAATTTAAGTTTGTGTTAAAGATGTGAATTGTATATAATAAAATATTTTTATGCCACGTGATTGTCAATATATAATTTTCTGTCTAATTTTGAATAAAAATTAACTTTAGGAGTAATGTGGAAAAAACTTTAAACATGAAGGGTCAAAGTGAAAAAAAAAATAAACTTTAAAAGTCAAAATGGAAAAGGGGGCAAAATGTAATTTACCCTTGATCAAGATTTACATAATCTATCATTGTCTCATACGTCCAAAACATATTAAGTAAAATAGTGGGCATTTTTTTCAGAATTAAAATTGTGTGAGAAAACTTCACACAAAAATTATACTTATCAAATGGGTCTAAGAGCCATAGCAATCCACAATATATCAAATTTTATACTAATAAAATGAGTTTCAGAATCAATAAACTTGTTTTTTTTTTATAAATAAATAAATAAATAAAAAATCAACTATAGAAGTCTCAAAAATGGGAAGTGTTCCATGCCATTGCAAACAGTCGAAAACATCTTCACGGCCTGAGTACGTAAAAATAAATAAAAAATGACACAGGTTTACATTAACAGAAAAAACAGAAAGAACAGGGGGAAAAAAAAAAACACTTTGTAACCATTACTTTTACCTGAATACATGAGTAATTGATGGATGTCGAAGAGCACAAGGCACTATCAAGGTCTGAATAGCAGTTGATGGCAGGCAACTTATACTGCTAAGTCGTCGCAACCAGGATTGTTACCTGTAATACAAAGAAGAATGGCAGTAAGAAAACAAACTTAGGGGCCCAATTGGGGTTGAGTTTTTCGTTTTTTCAACCGTCTTTGTTTTATGTGTTTTTTGAAACAAACCAACGAAAAGTTCAAAAACATAATAGTTTTCATTTTTGTGCAAAACAGTTTTTAAAAATTAAAAAACATTTTTTCAGTATTTCCTAAAAAGTGGGTTGTTTTCAGATTTTTTTTTTTTTTCCTTCCAACTTCCAAGAAACAATTTGGCAAACAAATTTTCAAATATTATAGCCTTAATCAATGCCTACTCTATATATTTTTTCTCCACTTTCTATTCTTTTTCTTCTTTTTTTCAATCACTAAAACTACTAGCAGTAAAAAAACCATTTCCCCATCAATAGAGAACTTCAAAAACACAAGGGGTTCCACAAAGAGTATGTGCACACACACGAGTTAGTTTTTAGTCACACCACTTAATAACTTTCCATGAAATCAATATTTTGTCAATCCTACCATTGGATGGGTCACACACTCTCTCTAGGCACATCATGTTGGATATCACCCCATGTGAGGGGTGATCCTTTTCTCCATGTGTGAATGGAATGTAAGTCAAGGAGAGCTTACAAATCATCAATGGAGGCTGATGAAGTCAAAGAAGACGGCCAACTACCTTACCTACTGACAAGCTGCAATGGACCGCCACCGAAAGGAGAAGGAGAGGGCTAGCAACCAGCTCACATGGAAGACTCCCTCTCCTACCATTATGTGTATAAATAGAGAGGGTGAGGGAGAGAGTGATATGAAAAAACCTGAGAGTGAGTAAAATGTAGAGAGAGAGAGAGAGAGAGAGAGAGAAATAGAGAGACCCTCTGTGACAGAGAGGGAGCTGAGTATTGAGTTGACAGAGAGAGTCTCCTCCTTCAGTGTATTTTTTTTGTAATCTCTCCATTGTTATAGGGATATTGGTTTTTCTCTCGTGGATATAGGCATTGGGCCGACCCACATTAAATATGGTGTCTCATTTTTCTGTGTATGTGATTGATTTTTGAGTGTATCTCACAGTGTGCCTAATCCTAGCACATCATGCTTGCGAAATTTCATATCAATCTAATGCTATTTACTTTAATAAATTATGCATTAAGGATGTTTTATAAAAAAACTAAATAAAAACTAAGCTTTGAACAATGTAAATGAGATGGGTTTTAATCTTGGATCACCTCTTGACGTTTGACAAGCTAGACAAGTAAGGGGAAAACATATAACCCAACAAGTAAGAGCGAACTTAAGCCTTACTCTCCACACAACACACCCACATTTATGTGTTTATAAGTATACAGACACTTCTATAAAAGGTTTAATCATAAATAAAAAGGATATCATATGAATATATAGGAAAATCGTAAATCAGTCAGATAAGGGCAATAACAAGGACAAACCATTGAAAATTCAAAATTCAATCAAGTTTAACATGAAAGTTCTACAATCATAAAAGAATTTTAAAAAAAATTATTTATAGGAAACCAGCTTTAAAAAAAAAAAAAAAAAAAAAAAAAAAAAAAAAAAAAAACACTTACAATGACAAATTTAGGCAGCTCTCTTGCATCTAGTTCCTTCCCCACGATCATTTACGCTGACAGGGGCATTTATTTTCTTCCTCTCCTCGCGATATGTTAGATCAAGACATTTGCTCCAACCTCCATGACCGCCCACCTCTTGTTGACCTAAAAGGAGGGTACAGAGTAAAAGTCATTTTACCATAGTTCCACAATGAGCAAAAAGAAAGAAGTTCTGAAGAAAAAATCAGCAATCTCAAGCTATAAAAAAGAAAAGATAATCATTCTCTTTTTTATATAAGTGTGTGATGGATGCCCAATCACACAATATTTGGTCACATAGAATACAGGAAAAGAATGGAGATGGAATCAACTAGTAATTATTCACAAAATCTTATCTGTAAATTAACTACCCAACCAATATTTGGTCTTGTAGATTCATAGCTTTTCTGGTCCTCAAATTTGCCTTCTTAGCAAACAAAATGGAACAGAATCAGGGGCCAAAAGACTAGGAAAGAAGAACTCTAAATCCTTCGAACAAGCCTTATGTTAAGATTACAAGGTTGCTAGATATAGCCAATAATTCATAGATAATTTAATTTTATTAATATTATTTGTATCAGTGGAAAGGAGGGAAAATCAATACACAATAGTTGAGAGAGAGAGATCAATGCAATATTTTAATTTTGTGAAATCATTGTCAACTTGGAATTCTCAATTTGGTTACAACAGCATACCCCTAACAAGATGCTTCGCAAATTACAGACATGATATTCTCATTGTCAACCATAAATTTCAACTGACGTTATGATCTTTTAAATTGGCCTGATATATATTTTTGTAACTTCAAAATATTATGAAAATTTAAATAAAAAACCATGGCCAACATGTAATGTTATATCATCGACTATACAAACTTGGAGGAGAGCCTTTAAAGACAAAGTGGTCGACCTAGAAATGGCCTACAATGCACAAAGGCCATGTTTGATAACCCGCTCGGAGGGTAGATTGGAGGGGAGAGAAGTATTGGTAACAATATATCTTGGAACCTGAATGGGTTCCACAAGTTTTTCTATGTCTCTTATGTTGTGTTTGATTGAGAGATTTGGAGAGGGTTTTGAAAAGAGAAAGGGAAAAGGTGTGTGAAATTAGGTGAAATGTAAGTATATTTTATTCATATTTCATCTACCTTTTCCCTTTCTCTTTCGAAATCCCTTCTCAAATTCTCCAACCAAACACAACATTAATTGAGACTACAAGTCTGGTAGAATTGCTAATCCCCAAAATGGTGGGATTAGCAATACAACTTCCCCCATGGTATGCTAATATCATGGCTATGAGATTAGCTAATAAACATCTCCCTCTTATCTCATTTTATATCACACCCTAATCCTAGTACTAAACATGAATAAATTGTCCATGGACTCAACCAAAAAATATATATATATATATATGTATGTATGTATGTATTAAGCTACTGAAAAACCTAGCCAAGGAAAGCCAAATCCAACAATAAAAAATAAAAATTGCAGTGTCTTCATAACAATGTCGAAGCAACACCATAATCCAACAATTCTTCTTCATAATCAAGTGTACTAAGAAAACAAGAAGAGGTGCAGAAACAAAGGGGGAAAAAGAAAACGGAGAGGAGAAACAAATTATATTTACATTTGAGTAGGCAGAGACACACGATTCCTCGTAACAATGCGCGCAAGAAGCAATTTCTACAATCAAAAGAATAAGGGTAAATTACAAATACATTTCTTGAGATTTACTTAAAATACGAATTGTCCCCTGTGGTTAGAAAAATTACAAATACCTCCCTGTCAAAATTTTTTATTCAACAGAATTAATCGAAAATGTGAAATTTTTAACTGTTCACCTATACAATAATAAAATTATTTGAATTATTAATTGAAATAAAATTTTAACATTATTAAAACCTGTTAATTAACTTGATTTATTAACAAAATGACCTATTTGTTATCCTCTTCAGCCTCTGTGGATCCTCTTCTTGCCCCCCATTCTACTCTCTCTCTCTCTCTCTCTCTTCGCAACAACTCAACACAACTCAATACACCTCGATGCGTTACACTTTCCTCGAAAAACAGAGTCGTCGTTTCTTCAAACCCGATCTTGACGCAATTGATACGATTTCGAAAGGTTTCAATACGGCGTCATTTGACCATTTTTTTTATAGATAAATTATACTTTGCCCATATATGCTTGGTTATTTTGGTCTTGCTCGGGAAGTTGGCTATTTTAATTGTTTATTAAACTATTTTAATTTGGTTAAAAAATTGTGTTTGAAAAGTTAGTTGTTTTTTTTAGTTGATTTGATGATTGCAAGAGAAAAAATAAAATAATTATGAATTAGATGTGACATTTTATTTTATTAGTTATTTTAACCTATTTTATCTATTAGTGGACTATTTTAACCCAACTCTCTTCCCCAACACCCGTCATTTTAATTTTTTAACATTTATTTTTTTTCACTTTGACCTTTCATCTTTCACGTTTTTTCTCAATTTACTCTTAAAACTAACTTTTGTTTAAAATTAAATAAAACATGTCATGTTGACGATCGCATAACATACAATTTGTGTTTGTGTCAAAATTGTGGGAGTGGCTCATCTCTATATATCATATTTTCATACCCCTCCATACCTCTCTTGTGGATTTGAATTCAAACACTCACAAATAATACGAACCGTCCATCACATAGATATCACAGGAAAGGTTATTCATGCAAAAAATCAACTTCATCGGATAACTATAAATATAAGAACAAATCACATTTTGTTTTATAAAATAAACGATTCATGGATTGTAAACTTAAACCATCAATTTTATAAAACAAAATGCGATTTGTTTTTGTGTTTATAATCAGTGCCGGCCCTGGGCATGGGCCAACAAGGCCATAGCCTAGGACCCCTCAAAATAGACCCAAAAAAAGGGCCCCATTCTATTGTGATTTAGTGTAATATATTAGGTATGTTTTAAGTTTAAAAAAAAAATTAAAGAAGGTCCAAACTAACTTAAAATAAATTGACCCATTAAAAAATTGAAAGGCCCATTCAAAAAAATTAACATTATTATCCATTAAAAATAGACCCAAAAAAGGGTCCTCCTATTATAGTTTATTGTAATATATTAGGTATATTTTAAATCCCAAAAAAAAAAATTAAGGAAGACCTAAACTAACTTAAAATAAATTGACCGATTAAAAAATTGAAAGGCCCATTTAAAATAATTAACATTGTTATCCATTGAAAATGATTTTGCAAAAAAATTAGATTATGCAAGTATGATTGATTTATTTGCTTCTAAAAATGCAAGAAGAGCGAGGATCAAGCGACACTTATTAATTGTTGTAATGTAATACTAAGTATTTTTTGTGATTTTGACATAATTTTTTTGTCTTTTATCTTCATTTTTTTTTTCATTCAATGAAAAAAAAATATGAAGGGCCTCAAAAATTTATTAGTTGATTATTGGCTTTGGACCTCTGAAATCTCAGGGCCGGGCCTGTTTATAATTATTTGATAAAGTTGATTTTTTACATGGGTAATCTTTACTACAAGGTCTATGTGACAAACGTTTTATATCATTTGTGTGTACGTGGATTGAAGCCCACAACAGATGTATAGAGAGATGAATTATGGAGATGAGCTACTCCTCAGAAATGTGAGTTATATATAATAAAATATTTTTATACTATGTGATAGTTCTAGTTTTAAACAAAAGTTAACTTTAGAAGTAAATTAAAAATAAAAAATAAAAAAAACCCTTGAAAGATGAAGGGTTAAAATAGAAAAATAATAAATTTTAAAGGATAAAGTAAAAAAATGGTCAAACATAAAGAAGTTAAAGTGTAATTTATCATTTTCTCTTAAAAAGATATGTACAAATTAACAAAACTTAACAATTTTCTAAAGAATAATAGTGACCCCAAAAAATTTACCAAAAATAGAAATTTTAGTAAATTTTTTGGTAAATTTTTTGGAGTCACTAGCATTTTCCTTTTCTTAAACTAAATGATGTATAAATAAATAAATAAATAATTACAAAATCTGTTAGTTTGTATATATTTTTTACTTTTATTTTACATTTCATATGTGATTATAGTAAAAGAGCAAAATATTTAATAAAAAAATGGCTCAGACTTAAAAATAAATTATTAAAAAACAAATTTCAAAACTTGTTATCAGTTTTTGTTATTAGTATTTTCCAAGGTGTTGGTTTTGATTTTTGGTGTATGAATTGTACTTTTCTCGTGTAGGGTTCATTTAAATTTGGTCAAGCGATAATTTGATCTTGAGGTTAAACGCATCGTAACTGAAAATTGGTTTTAAATCGGCATAAACAAAGGGTATAGAAGCATGACTGTCTGGATTTGGTAGGCATTATTAGTATAATGGGAAAGATTAAAAGGCGTGTATTATATATACCTTATAATTATATAAGAAAATAACATAATTTCATACTTTCTAAATTATAACTATAAAAAATAAAAAAGGTTATAGCCAAACACAAATGAAGTAGATTATAATTAAAGAAAAAAATTAATTATAACTAAAGAAAAAATGACGTAACTAAAGGTGTATATAATAAGGGGTGTGTATGCTAGAATTCTCCAAGGGTTATACTCTTATATTCGTTGGGACTACAGAAGGTGACACCAAGGTATGTATATTTACTGCATTACTTGTATAAACATGACTATGATTACTAAATAAGTATTAGGCTATTTGTTTTTTTCAAATATTTATTGAATAAATGATTTTGAGTTGTCATCTTTTGGTCATATTCTGGAAGGAATTCCCCTGCTGTGTAATGGTTTCAATTGGCAGTGCTTCTCTCATTCTCCTAGAGCTTCGAATTCAGTAGCGCATGGGCTGGCCAGGATGGCTAAAAAATTTGCAAACATGGTGGTGTGGATGGAAGATGTTCCGATTGAATTGTTGGCCTTAGTTGCTGTGGATGCTTTGTTAATTTCTGATTTGTTTTACCATCTAAAAAAAATATTTATTGAATGAATATTCAATTGCAAACTCAAAAAATCAAGAACCATCATGCATTTTTAAGATCACACATATTTGTCCAATTGGTTCAATGTCAAAGACGAACAAAGTGGGAAAGGCACCTCTTTGATCAACCAATTTCAGTCAAGACAGTTTATTAACTGGACTAGTAAGTCTTCTGTGAGTTTTTTCCCTGATGTTTCTGCACATGATAAAAAGGCGCTTACACTAGTATGTTGAATATATATATTGGATGTTCTAAAAACAAAATCATTATCTTAGCCTCTCCCCTTATCATGTCGCACGCGACAGTAGAGAAACTTTCTTCCATGCTATAGAAAATACATAATAAAATCCAGATGTGGTATTCAAGACTTGTGTCTTGGTAAGTCAGTCCTTCAGTCTCTACAGGTCTATTCCATGCCAGCCTTAAAAATTCCAGGAATACTATTAAGGTTAAGAAGATGTACAAAAAAATGCCATGTTAGGAAATTTTTCTGGAACCCCTCTTTCACCCCCCAACAGAGAATTTGTAAGAGTAGCTGGTCTACCCTTTGCTGGTCTAAATATGCTGGAGTCTTGGGTTTCACCAAGTCCGACTTTGAGATTTCCAGGACCCAAAGTCAATAATCAACTAATAAATATCACTAGATCATTTGGGGCCCTTCACATTTTTTTTTTCATTCAACGAATTTTATTTATTTTTTTTTTTTGAGATAAAAGACAAAAGATTTGTGTCAAAATTACAAAAAATACTTAGCATTATATTACAATAACTAATAAGTATCACTTGAACTTTGCTCTTCTTACATTTTTAGAAGCAAATAAATCAATCATACTTGCATAATCTAATTTTTTTGCAAAATCATTTTCAATGGATAACAATGCTAATCCATTAAATCTTTCTTGTGACATGGTTGATCGAAAGTAATTTTTGATCATTTTCAACTTTGAAAAGCCTCTTTCCCCCGATGCAATTGTAACCGGAATAGTCAAAAGCTTCTTTCTCTGTTGTGCCGCTTCTCTCAAATTTTTAGAAAAATTGAATTAAGAGTTAGGGTTAGGAATTAGATAGGGAGAGAGAATGGACCCTTTTAATTTTGAATGGGCCTTTTAATTTTTTAATGGGTCAATTTATTTTAAGTTAGTTTGAACCTTCTTTAATTTTATTTTTTTTTTGACTTAAAACATACCTAATATATTACACTAAATTATAATGGGAGGGGACCCCTTTTTTAGGTCTATTTTGAGGGCCCTAAACCATGGCCTGGTGAGCCTATGCCCGGCGCCAACCCTGGGTTTCACTTCACATTCTTGACATTACTACTAGTTTTAGACTTGAAGTTGGCTTGGAGTATACTTTGAGACCCCATTTCTCTTCTGGCTATGGCTATGAAAGGCAAATATTATTAACACTCTTCTCTCTGCTTAGTGCTGCTTATACGCAGGGGTGGTCTTTCTCCTAAGGTGAAAGGTATGTTTGTGTCAAAACTCTAATGAAAATGGCATGCACTTGCTCTTTACATGCCCTATTTGGCAATGCATGCCACAACCTATAGGGATCATTGTTACTCCAACCGTCCCTACGTCTGCTTTCTTTCATATACCAGCAAACACAATAATAATAAACATATGAAAACAAATTCAACACCAATAGCAGATTCTAGGTAGCCACACACATCGTTTTTAAAACTGTATTCGATGTTTTTTTTCCACATCTCAACTGATTGCTACAATTGCTATTGCGAGACAACTTACTACTAGTATACATGAATTCTTGGTTTTGCTAGTCAGTTGCAGCTTCATCCTCCTTCACCATCATGTCTCCTTTCTGTTTTGCAGCTTTTGCCTTCTATTTCGACCCCTCACTCATAATTGGTGTTTCATAGAAAAATAATTTACAAAATTCCAATAGTATGTATTAATTGAAAACAATATAGATAAAATTGATTAAAAAAAACATATATAAATCTAACATACATGCATTTGTAGTGATGAAGAGGAAGATGAAGAGGATGGCAAGGGTAATGGCCATGGAGATGGTGAAGGCAATGGTGAAACCAAAGGTGAACCCCACATATGATACATATGTGTTCAATGTTATTTTTCTTTTTTTTTTTTGCCAACTCAAGCAGCAAGATGCACAGGGTGTGCACAAGATATAGTGGCCACAAGGCATATTGGCCTTCACCTGTGGCTTCTCACAGATGTAGCACAAATTTTGTGCTTTGCACCTTTCATAACATTGCAAGATTAATAATCTTAATTATTTAAAAAAAATCTTTAAAAACAATTAACAACAAATACTATTCTTGATGTGTTGTTATTGAATTATGTAAAAAAATAAATAAATGGCATAGTTACATCTGCAAAATAGGGAGGATATTTGAAGTAGGAGAAAACACCCAAGAGTGATTCTTGAATCCGAGTCGGCGTCTCTGCCACTGGCTATTGCGGCTGACTTCCCTACTACTGATTCCAAATCCAAATTGTATGAGTTATGGAATGAGATGAAATGAAATAGTAATTCCTTAAACTTTCTTATGGAATAATTATTCCCTTAACATAGCGAAAGATGATTTCATTTGTAATGCATTTGTTATTATATTTTTAGTCTAACCAAACATGGAAATTAATATTTTGATGGAATAATTATTCCATTCCAGTTCATTCCAATGAACCCCAAAAATATACAAAAAGCCCAAATGTTTTTATTGTCAACAAAACACACACACTAACAATATATTACTATCACTACAAATACTATTTGGATTAGTGAGCTTCTCACTACACTACCCTCATTTGTATTCTTTCCACACTACTCTATTTCATTTTCTATATATTTCAAATGATGTCTCTCTTAATGTTTATATAGTCTTCCACCTTTTCAATGGACGGTTAGGATCAACTTGATCCAAGAGCTATATTATTCTTTCCTCAATATTTAGGATGCTTTAATCATTCCATTATATTCTAAAATTCTCTAAACTGTTCTAGTACATAATGAAGTTTTCTATAATATTCTAGAACCTATTGGATTTCACTATACTTCTACAATGTTCTACCAAGTTTTATATTGTTTTAAGATGTTCTAAAACCTTTGAGATTTATCTAAAACTTTCTCAGGTCTTCTAGATTTTTCCAATATTGTAGAAGGATATGAAAAACTCTAGAGAATCTATGTTGAAGCTAAACAGTGTACAAGGCACAAAGTAAAGAATTTGTGCTACCTTCATGAGAAGACCCCACTGGAAATGGCCAATGTGTCTTGTGGCCACCATACCTACACTATGCATCATCCTTTACACTTGTGGTGGCAAACAGAATCTAAAAAAAATTCAAAATTTTGGGTTAACCTAGAATGGGGAGAATTGCAGCCAAAGGTCAACAACTAAGTTAAAATCACACGAGCAATCAAAATCAATGCCAAAGTAGAGAGCAAAAGCATAGCAAAACAGAGAAGTGAACAAAACCAATGAGGTTCTGTGCTAGCCAAAGGTCAACTACTAAGTTAAAATCACACGAGCAATCAAAATCATCACCAAAGCAAAGAACAAAAGCAGAGCAAAATCCAACAAGAAACGAAGAGGAGACAATTGTCCCCACATATGCTGATGTATTCGTTATTAATAATCTCTTATATTTATAGAAAATAAAATGTTTTGGAGTTGATTTAGTCGGATGTTTGTGGTCCTTTAAAAGTTAGAACACATAGTGGTGCACTTTATTTTGTTACTTTCATTGGAGGTTATTCAAGGAAAAGTTGGGGTTTTACACTAAAAACTAACGATCAAGATCTAGATGTGTTTAAGTATTTTCAAGCTATAGTTGAAAGAGAAACATGGTAGAAATTGAAGTGCATCCGAACAGACAATGGTGGTGAATATATTGGGTCATTTGATGAGTATTGTCGCAACCAAGGTATTCGATACCAAAAGATAGTTAAGAAGATTTCTCAACAAAATAGCGTTGCCGAGAGGATGAACCACACTATTGTGGAAAGAACAAGGTGTCTGCTTTCACATTCTAAATTGCCAAGATCTTTTTGGGGTGAGGCAATGAGGACAGCAATTAACGTGATCAATTTGTCTCATTCCTATCCTTTGAATGGTGATGTTCCAGAAAGAGTTTAGACCAGCAAAGATATGTCTTACGAACACTTGAAAGTGTTTGGTTGCTGAGCCTTTGTTCACATTCCAAAGGATGAGAGGTCCAAGCTTGATAGCAAGTCAAGAAAATGCATTTTTCTTTCTAGAATCAACATTTTTATGAAAAGAAACTCTATGTTGTTTACCCGCCAAACAATGAACATAAGTTTTAAAATGTGTACCTTTCAAACCAGGTAGAAGCACTTTCTTGAACAAAACTTACAATACCTTTTCACTGATGTGCCCAACCGCTTGTGCCATAATTCGGTAAAAGTATCATCCTTAAGTGCATTGATAACACTTTTACAATTTTTTCAAAGCAAATACTTGGTATGAAAATTGTTTGTGATTGCAAAAAGAGACTGATTTGGTTGTCTTAAGAAAGCTACATTGAGAAAGTTCTTGAAAGGTTCAACATGGATAAAGCAAAGCCGGTTGGTTGTCCGCTTCTTTGTCTTTCTCACTTGCAGGACATTGATTTGAACTAAGTTTGAAGTGACCTGCAAGTGGACAACCAACCGGCTTTGCTTTATCCATGTTGACCTCTCAAGAACTTTCTCAATGTAGCTTTCTTGAGACAACCAAATCAGCCCATTTTTGCAATCACAAACAATTTCCATACCAAGTATTTGCTTTGCTGGTCCCAAATCTTTCATAGTAAAAGACTTACTCAACTCTAATTTCAACTTGTTAATCATGGTAGAATCTTGACCCACAATTAACTTGTCATCAACATAAAGCAAAAGAATAATAAATTTGCCATCTGGAAAATTTTTCACAAACACACAATGATTTGAAATAATTTTAGAAAAATCATTATTCATCATGAAAGATTCAAATTTTTTGTACCATTGTCACGGCGTTGCTTGAGGCTATACAAACTTTTCTTCAATTTACAAACAAATTTCTCTTTCCTTTTTCCAACAAAACCTTCTGGTTGCTCCATGTAAATTTTTTTCTTCAAGATCACCATGAAGAAATTTGGTCTTCACATCAAGTTGTTCAACTTCAAGGTTCATACTTGCAGCCATGCCTAGTACAACCGGAATAGAAGACATCTTCACAACCGGCGAGAAAATTTCATCAAAGTCAACACCTTTCTTTTGCCCAAATTCTTTCACAACAAGGCGTGCCTTGTACCATGGATTCTTACCATCATTCTTCAATTTGAAGACCCACTTATTTTTCAGAATTTTCCTCCCCTTAGGCAACTTCACGAAATCATAAGTGTGATTTTCAAGTAAGGAATTCATTTCCTCTTCCATGGCCTTTTTCCAATCACCTTTCCTTGCATGCTCAATTGCTTCTTGGTAACTCTCGGGCTCCCCTTGATCGGATATCAACACAAATTCATTGGGAGGATACTTTCTCGAAGGTTGTTGGTCCCTTGTAGATTTTCTCAACTCAAGTTGTGGTGGCGGTTCTTAAGTTAGATGCTTTCCGCAATTTCGGGCTCAACTTCATTTGGAGTAGCATCGTCATCTATATCTTCAAGAGGTGGCTGCACATCTTTTCCATTTTCATCATCAATCGAGGATGAAGGAGATAGATCCATGTCAATAAGATCACTAGTTTTTTGCTTCGGTTGATCACCTTTGCCAAAGTCTTCAATTGTTTGGTCTTCAAGAAACACAACATCACAGCTTCGAATAACTTTCTTATCGACCAGATCCCATAATTTATAACCAAATTCACCTTTATAAATTTTTATTTCCATTGATTGATTTACTTGTGGGAAATTATCTATTTTCCTTAACATGAAGAGGAGTTTGTGATCTTAATCCTTTCATGTTTGCCACTTCGCTAACTGTGGTACCGAGATCGAGTTGCTTGATCAGCTCGCAGGGGTTTAGGGGACAGCGCCCCATAGTGGGTCCGGGGCAGCGTTGAGGTGGGGTCGAAGGGCAACGCCTCCGAAGAAAAAAAGTTAAAATGCAGTTGAAATTATTTGATCGCTCAAGCAGTCATTTATGTTCTTGAGCAAAGAAAATGATCATTCAGTATTTTTGCAGAGCGCCTAAACTTCTGGGAAGAAAGTTTTACCGCTCAAGCAGTGAAAGTTGCGCTCAAGCAGTCAGCATGTATGTTTCGCATTACCTTTAGTCACACTACTCAAGTGGTGAAATGTGCGCTCGAGCGATCTGCATGATCTTTTTTTCTATAAAGTGTGATGTTTGCTTTTTTAGGGTTTTTGTCGTCCAGATTTTCAAAGAGGAAGAAAAAATAAAGTATTTTATATTGGAGGCTATTTTATATGAGTTTCCTTAGTGTATAGAAGATGATCGATTGATCAACGAATTTCAGATTGTCGAACATCAAGGGTTAGTATTATTGTTTCGTTTACAAAAGAGAGAGTTTCTTTAGTGGATTTCGGAGAACTTCAACCTGAAGTTTTGGTGAATTCCGAAGTGGCTCATCGTCATGGATTTGACATCAGTGTTATGGATTCAACGTTGGATAAGACAATTCTGAGGTGAAGATGGTGGTAAAAGAGATACATTGGGTTCAGTTCAATTCGGGTATGGATTCGCTAGGTAATTGAGAGTACACTTGTGTAACTTTTTTTTGTCTTTTTAGTAGATTATTTTTTGGCATTGGCCTGTGATTTTTTTTATCACAATTGGAGGCACTCTAATTGTGATTTTTCCACGTTGAATCGTTGTGTCGCTTTGTCTTTGATTATTTGATTAGGATTGTCATTTGTTATTTAAAATTGAAACATAATCATAAATCAATATCTCAGAAATTTTCAGATTTTTCATACTGTAAGCATCTTCACCATCCCCTTTGTTTACATCGACAATATTACATTCGTAGAAAAAATTAAGGAAAAATTATGAATTAGTGTATTTTTTAAAAAAAAATAATTACACATCAGTAGTAAATTTTATTAATATTAATAATTAATTTTACAAGTTTTTCGATGAAATTTATTTTCTTGAAAGCACACTAAATTATAATTTTTTTCAAAAATTAATCAGAAAAGTATATTAATGAGTTGTAATTATTCTAGGTATTAATTTACATCCCACAAATTTTAAATCTATATCATACACTTTATATGAATTATAAATATTGGATCATCAAAATTGGATTCAAAAGTGGGCCCAATTGCCTAGCAAGGAGGGAGTTAAGGAAAGAGATGAAGGAGAGGATCTTGATTCGTTTAGAATGATCTAAATAAATATATTTTTTAATCTTTTATATAAAAAAATGAACAAAAAAAAATAAAGAGATAGTGATTCAAAAAAAATAAAAAGATAAAAAAAAAGTGCACGTTTGTAGTGCACCCAAACACCCTCTTTTTGAACAAAAAAATTTAGTACCTTTTTACAAAAAAGTTAAAATAATTACAATTTTGGTTTTTAGTGACTTGATAGTTTTTAGTGACTTGATAGTTAGTTATTGTTATATTTGACTAATAAATAGTGTGAAAATGATATATTTTAGCAACATTACTTTAAAAGCGTAAATGTTAATTCTTTAATTATTCAAAAAAAAATGACAATTAAAAATATTGAATGTGAGTCCCTTTATAAGATATGTAGAAACAAAGAAGGTTTTCAAATTTTAGCCATAATTTGGCCATCCGTCGAAGAACTCAAAATTGAGTTTAGCAAGCCTTTAACAGTACCATTGAAGAAGTTTTAAAAATATTTTTTGGGCCATCTGATACTGAATTGTAAAGGATTTTTTTTATAATTATTTATGAGATGTAATTTTTTGTTTGAAAAATATCTCTTAAATATTACCGACATTTGTCATGGAGACTATTTCAACATATTTGATATGCCAATATGAAATTGACACAATTAAAATGTTAAAACCAAACTAATAAAAAAAATCATATTTATTAAGACCAAAAGTGTAATTAATGTGTGAAATGCTTTTGAAAAGGTTAGTTCACCGAACAGTAATGATTCAGACCCCCACAAAATATCACCCACATAATCCCCACTCACTTGTGATTAGTCCAAGTAAGAAAGAGAAAAAAAAATACAATACAAACATATCATTGGTCCACATCACTGTGGGGGTGGTGGGGGTCTCCCCAAAATGGGGTCCCAAACATTTTCCTTCACCGAAACGCGCATGCGGCTCAAGGTTTAGGTCAACTATGGTCTCATATCTCAACTAATACATGTTGGGTGAGGTAAAAATTTTATTTTTTTAATTGAATTAATATGAGAAATATTTTTTTTAGATCATCTAAAAAAAAGATTGGACTTCAATGATTCAAATCATTTATTTTGTATGGCCTTCTATGTATATTATCTATGAAAAAAAATTAAGCCGATACAATAATTATAATATTTTCATTTCATTGTGTTTGTCTCTAAAAAAATTGATTTTTTTTTTTCAAAAAATATACATCTATTTTTTAGAGACAAACACAATAAAATAAAATAAAAATATTAATTATTAAATCAACTTAATTTTTTTATAAATAATATGCACAAAAAATTTTACAAAACAAAATATTCAAATTATCGAAAGAAGACCAATAATAAATCCAGAGTCCAAACAACACAATCAAAATTTAGATTCAAACTTGATAAAAATCCAACTCAACTATGCAAAAAAAATTAAACAATTCCAGTCCGACCATCACTAGTGAGAGAGTAACTAGATCTCACTTGAGTATTGGGTAAAATAAATTAATATTACTTTATTAATTTCTTAATTATTTGTACCAGTTTACACATGACCTCCCTCCTGTCGTAGGAGTTTCTCTCTTATTTCATAGGAGTTTTTTTGGTTAACGAGTAAACTCTCCAAATCTATTCTCTGCCGATTTCAGAGTCAACTACCTAATGTTTGTTTAACCGGAATAGGACAAGGGATAAACCTGGGTGTGTGCACTAACTCCACAACGCACACACCATTTAAATGAGAGAGTGCAGCTACTAGGATTCGACCTCACACCCAAGCCCTGGATATGGTTCGTCCAACACTTAGAGGGTCGTCCTAAGACCACTGCACCAAACCCCTGAGGGTTGGCCCTGGGAAGTGTAGAACTTGGGACCTCAGGGCTTATGCCCCAAAGCCTTATCAAAGTGCCACAACCCTTTGGGTTAGCTTTCATAGGAGTTTCTCTCTCTCTTGATGGTGTGTGAATCCTCTGTGCACATTCTAAGTAGGGGTTTAGTAAGGCCCTCTCAGTGTTTTTTTGGTTTTATCCTCTGGTTTCCTCATCATGGAACCTTTCCTTGATGATCTTGCCAGAAGACTTACGTTGACGGAAGAAGAGGAAGATGAGCACCACTCACCATGAGGTGGAACGATCGTGACTCTATTTGGTTGGACGATTGCTCTCTACTCGTCCATTCAATATAGAGGCGATGTGTTCAACTTTGGTTAGTGTGTGGAAGCCTAGTAAAGGGGTACAATTCAAGTTTCTCGATGTCAATCTCTTTCTTTTTCAATTCAATCATTTAGTTGATAAGAAACGAGTGCTTCTCCGTGGGCTGTGGAACTTTGATAAGCAATTGTTACTACTGGAAGAACTCTTCGACTACCTTCTAGATTCATGTGATCAACCTTCCACTGATTAGTATGACTAAAGAAGTTGGCATTTTTATTGGTAATAAGATTGGGCAGTTCATTGACATGGATTACACAAAGGGGGGTGTGCCATGGGGACGATCTCTTTGAATAAGGGTGGCTCTTGACATAGACAAACCGCTTCGACAGGGCATGAATATTGCTCTAGGAAAGCTCCCACCGATATGGGTATCTTTTTGTTATGATAGATTGCCTAATTTTTGTATTGTCTGTGGTTTACTTGGACATGGTGAGCGAGATTGTGAAACACGATTGTTAAGTGTTATAAAAGTAGAGAGAGAAGAGAAAAGATAAACTGTATATTGAATTGAATAATGAAATACAAGAAGCATATATATATAGGCTCAGAAGAAACCTAGATAAGTATAGAAAAGGAAATAGAGATACATCAGAGATAAGTATAGAAAAGGAGATGCGATACATCTACAATACAGATAGATAAGTATAAAATAATAATATATATAGCTAATAACCCCCTCAAGCTCAAGGTGGTAAGTCAGATATCAACTTGAGGTTGGAGAGGAGATCAGAGAAGCGTCCTAGAAGATGAGTTTTGGTGAAAAGATCGGCAGTCTGATCAGCAGAGGTAACAAAGAGAAGACGAACATGGCCACTAGTAACATGCTGTTGTATGAAGTGGCAATCAATCTCAATATTCTTGGTGCGATCATGGAAGACATCGTTATGTGCAATCTAAATAGCACTCTAATTGTTACAATAAAGATTGGTGATAGTAGAATAAGAAACACCTATGTTAGAAAGAAGCCAACGAAGCCACACAAGCTCCTGAGTAGTGTCAGCAAGAGCACGATACTCAGCCTCAGTACTAGAACGAGCAACAAGGGTTTGCTTCTTGCTACACCAGGAAATGAGATAGGTGCCCAAGAAGAAGCAGAACCCAGTAGTGGAACGACGGTCCGTAGGATCCCCTACCCAATTGACATCAGAAGATGCATGTAGCTGTAGAAAAGAGTGAAGGGAGTAATGAAAACCATAAAATAGAGTTCCTTTAAGATAGCGCAAAATGTGAACCAGAGCATCATAGTGTAGAGAGCGAGAAACAGCCATAAACTGACTGATAATATGAACAGTATAAGTAATATCTAGATGAGTAACCGTGAAATAGACAAGATTGCCAACTAACTGATGATATACAGTGGCATCAGACAATAGGGGACCGTCAAAGGGGTGTAAGACGAGTCTAAGGATCAACTAAAGTAGTGGCAGTCTTGCAATTGATAAGGCTAGCACAAGCTAAGAGATCAAAAGTATACGTGACCTGGGTAAGAAAATAACCAAAGGAATCTTAGGAAATTTCCAAACCAAGGAAGTAGCTAAACAGACCCAAATCTTTCATCTTCAAACTAGCGATTGAGAAACTGTTTGAGACTAGAAATACCCACCATGTTATCTCCAGTGATAATCATATCATCCACGTAGAGGAGAAGAAGAATAGTACCACGCTTTGTCTTATGTATAAACAAAGTAAAATCATAAGCACTGGAAGAAAAACCAAAGTCACGAATTATAGAGCTGAACTTGGCAAACTAGGCACGTGAAACTTGTTTCAAACCAAACAAAGCACTACAGAGTTTGTAAACTTTGTTTTGATGGAACAGAAAAACCAAGAGGTGGTTGCATATAAACTTCCCTAGTGAGATACCATTGAAAAATGCATTCTTGACATCTAACTGATAAAGACTCCAATGGCGAGCAGTAACAACGGTAAGTAAGTTGCGAACTAAAGTAAAACGGGCAACAAGAGCAAATGTTTCCTCATAGTCAATCCCATATTCTTGAGTAAATCCCCAGGCGACAAGGTGAGCTTTGTAACGCTCAATGAAACCATCAGAATGAGTTTTGATCTTGTAAACCCATTTGTAACTAACAGTGCGCTTTCTAGGAGGAAGATCAACCACATCCCAGGTATGAGTTTAATCAAAAGCCTGCAGTTCATAAGTCATAACTTGTTGCCAAAGAGGGTTAAAAGAAGCCTCTCAATAAAAAGTAGGTTCATGAGAGCAAAAGGCAATGGAACTAACAATATAATCACGGAAAAGAACAGAAGGTTGCCTTACCCATGTAGAATGACGCTCAGGTGGAGGAGGAACCTCAATGAGAGGAACCTTCACAGTAGCTAGAGAAAGCATAAGGCCGTCAGCAGACACAAGATCCTCAAGATGGACGATTGGCATAGGCAGCTATGGAAGCATGGGGCCAGAATCTACATCAAATTCATTAGAAAATAGGTTTATAGAAATATCAATAAAAATCGGTGAGTAGATGGACTGTGGTAGGTGAAACTTGGAAAGAGTTGAGAACATTTTGTGTTCCCAGAAGATCACATGACAGGAAATACAAAGACGCTTGGAGATAGGATCCCAACAACGATACCCTTTATGTTCTATACCATACCCTAGAAAACAACAAAGACGAGACGAGATTCTAGTTTAGTGTGTTCATGAGGCTGAAGTAGAACAAAACAAGCAGAACCAAAAAATTGAAGAGTGGTATAGGCAAGAGGAAAACCATACAAGCGTTTATAAGGAGAAGTGTTAGCTATTATAGGTGTAGGTACACGATTGATGCTGTGGATGGCAGTGAAGGCAGCTTCTTTTTAAAAAATTTCAGGACAAGAAGAAGAGATGAGAAGAGCTCGGGTAGTGTTTAGAATATGACGGTGCTTTCTTTCGACTCGTCCATTTTGTTAGGAGGTGCCTGCACAAGATTGATCAGAGAGGGTAACATGAGCCCAAAGAAAAGAAAGAAAATCAGAATCCAAGTACTCCTTAGCATTATCATAACGAAAAAGCTTAATAGTACGAGAAAACTGAGTGTAGACCATGGCAAAGAAATCATAGTAAATCTATTTAAGTTTAGAGCGATTTTTTAGAAGAAAAATGCAAGTATAGCAAGAAAAATCATCAACAAATATCACAAAATATCTAGATCCCCCCATGGTCAGTGTGGGGAAAGGTCCCCAAATATCTAAATGCATAAGATCTAAAGGAGCAGTAGAAATAGAATTACTTTTATTAAAAGGTAAGGTAGGTTGTTTAGTAATTTGACAAGATAAACAATCGACATCTTCAAGACGGACACAACCTAATTGACCACTAGAAACTAAAGTTTTCAAATGACTAAAAGAGTCATGTCCTAAGCGACATTCCCAAACATGAAAAGAAAACATGGTAGATGCAGCAGCAGCAGTAGATGATTTTTGTGGACTATGAAGATGATAAGCTTGAATAAACGTCCATGCATACGGCCTATCCCAAGGATCTGTCTCGTCTAAGGGTCCTGCACCAAACAACCATTAGTAGAAAAGGTAATGGTTAGACTAAGTTCACATAACTGACTAACAGAGATAAAATTCAATTGAAGAGCAAAAATATGATAAGCATCAGAAAGCGACATAGTGGAAGTAGAGATTTGGCCAATGTGACTAGCAGGCATATGAAAACCATCAGCAGTGTATATAGTGGGAACAGAAGATGATAATGATAAAGAAGAAAACAGAGTGGAATCAGAAGTCATATGATTACAGCATGCGGAATCAAAATACCATAAAGAGTTACCTGAGTTTACTGAAAGAGTAGTAGAGGGAGGAGTACCGGATTTGGCGATCACCTGGTGGATAATGAACTCAACATCGTCGATAGAGAATGAAGGAGCAGAAAAACCCTCAGAGGCAACAGCAATAGAACAACAACCGTGACCAGATTTGGACTGATATCCAGAACAAGAAGCCCCTTTCTTGGATGAAATAGTGAAGGGAGCTCGAGGACAATTGTTGTAGAAATGGCCTAAAGCAATCTTGTGACAAGTCGAGTATTCGTAAACTTAGCAGTGAACAAGAAAATGATTGGCTGGTAGGTCCTGGTTGAGGAACTCTAAGATAATGGCGTAGTAAGAACATAATCTATGTTTTGAGATTTGAGAATCCCAAAACGAGTCTCCTCTGATAGGAGCTCAGTAATGGCTTGCTCTAAAGTGGACAAGGGCAAACGATGGAGCAAAGAAGCACGCATTGGCTCAAAAGTGCTATGAAGAGCCATAAGAAACTATAAAAGTCGCTGATGATTCCGATAAGTAATAAATAGCTGTGCATCATTAGAATGGGCCCATGGAGGTTTAGAAAGAGCAAGCTGACCCCAAACATACGACATCTAGAATAAGAAGTCATTGAGAGACTAATCGAGTGCCTGGGGTATGTGATGAAGAGTATACAACAGTTGATATTGATGAACATGTCCAGTGGTCTGATAATGTTCCTTCAAGAAATCCCAAATTGCTTTGGCAGGAGAGGCAAGGGAATCATCATCCTGAAAACGTCCAAATTGAAGGCTGATGGAAGGAACAGAAGTGGTCTGGAACCATGTGATAATCTGGTAGTTCTTTCCTTCTTATTCATCAAGACGTTCATCGAAAGCAGAGGCAGTCTCTATTGCTTTTAGATGGGTTTAGAAAATGCACCAGTGATAAGATGCCAAAGCCACTTCCCTTTAATGAATCCAGAGAGAACTTGGGCCTAAAGAACATAGTTGGACCCATTAAGTGTAACGGAGATTGAATGAATGTTGTCAGAACGATCCATGATGCTCAAATGAGGAAAAAAAAAATAGAATAACCTATATAGAGTCTAATTTTGCCAAAACAGAACTCACAAACAGATTCAACAGGCCAAAAACAAACAGAATAGGGGCTGATCGAGCCAAAAAAAATGACCAGAAAGGTAGTAAATCGATTGGTCAAAGTGGGTGGACTAAGTTGGTCAACCAAAAGTATGGCTGATGTCACATCAAAGGAACATGACGTCACAAAACGTGTGGCGCACGTTAGCAAAGATATGCACGGCACAAGCAGGGTGTAGCGGCGTCACAAAATGTGCGGTGCATGTTAGCAAGCAGGGGCAGCGACGTACAGAATGCCAAGGCTAACGTTAGCAATGACGGCAGAACACGCGGCTCATGTTAGCAGGTGAGGCCATGGCACAAGATAGCATGAGGCAGGAGCAAAAATGACGCGTAAGAAACGTCACAACGCATGACCGACTTGTGGGCGGCGCATCGGGGTGCGCGCGGCATCATATGAAGGTGATTTTGGCAACGTTGGCTTCGTCTTGAAGAGACGAAGAGAATAGTGTAGTCCAAACGTTGAATCAGGGATAGACTGGATACGCAGAAACCAATGGAAGACAAAATCAAGCTGCCAGACATAAAAAAAAAATGTGACGTGGAAGAAGAGAGGACTGGGAGAGAACCCTAAGCTCTAATACCATGTTATGAAAATAGAGAGAAAAGAGAAAAAAGAAACTATATATTGAATTGAATAATGAAATACAAGAAGCCTGTATATATAGGCTGAGAAGAAACCTGTATAAGTATAGAAAAGGAGATAGAGATACATCAGAGATAAGTATAGAAAAAGAGATGAGATACATCTACAATACAGATAGATAAGTACAAAATAATAGATATATCTAACATTAGGCAAGGAGGAAGATGTTGGGGTTGCTGCACAATATGGGTCATGGCCCCACTCTAAGAATTTTCTATCCCAAAGTAAAGTTATCTCCCCCTACGAAAATACGAGCACAACTGGTAGTCAGCCAGAGAAGACGGTGGCTTCACCAACCTACTCTGAAGAAGAGGGGTGAGAACGGTCACCGAAAGACGGCGGTTCGATGATTGGTGGCCTCTACAGTAATGACGGAAGTCAGGGATGGCAATCCCAATCCAGGCCTGATGTTAGAATCGAATCGAACTTGGACAGACATAAATTTTTTTATTGTGTAGTGTCCCAACCCAACTAATGTTAGCCTAGGTGGTGGAGGTAACCCTTTTTGAAACTGGTTTAGAGATTGATTTGAATCCTGGGCCATGTTTGTTTTAGTTTATATAAAAATGAAAACTCTTCATTTTACTTAATTATTATTTATTTTATCTATATATTCATACAAACTATTTAAAGAATCTTGTAGGACTTTTCAAATATAACTAGCTTAAAAAAAATTATTAAAATAATTAGTATAGTAGCTATCTGTTGAAGAAAGTAAAATATTATAATAACTAACATGTCTAGTCTATTGAAAGTGTTCACTACTACACAAACAAACACAATAATATATCTTATATTATACTAATATTTCCTTATATATAGTGAGTATTTGGAGTTTATTTATTTTTTGACTTGTTGACTTTTTACCAAAAAAAAATACAAAAAATAAAAGCGTAAATTACACCAATAGTCCCTATACTTTGCCTTTCATGTCATTTTGGTCACTACACTTTCAATTGGCTCAATTTTAACTCTTAATTTTAGATTTTGTATGAATTTAGTCCAATTAATAATGTTGTTAGTGTTTTTTATATAAATAATCTATGAATTGGTTGAGATTAACTCACTAAATTGAACACGTTTATAATTTTGCCTCTAAAAACATGACATATGTTACTTATGTGCATTTTTTTCATTAAAAAATACTAACAATTGTAAGCAATTGGACTACATTGAGACAAAATTATAAATTCAGGGTCAAAATCAAGTCGATTGAAATTACAGAAACCAAAATGATATAAGAACTAAAATACATGGACTATCAATGTAATTTGTCTAAATAAAAAATTAAAGTAATAACATATAACAAATAAGAAAAAAAAGAGATAAATTACAAATGCACCCCCTAATATTTGGTTAAAATATGAATCACCCCTTATAGTTCTAGAAATTACATTACACCGCATAAGATTTCTAATTTCATAACAAATCGTCCATTTTATTAAAAATCATGAAATTAATTAACAGTTTTTAATAATGTTAGAAATATGTTTCAATTAATCATTTAGGTAATTTTGTTATTGTGTAGGAGAGCAATTATGAATTTTATTTTGTTAGTTAATTTTGTTAAATAAAAAATTCTGACAATGAGATATTTGTAATTTTTCAAATCACATGAGACAATTTGTACTTTAAGTAAATCTTAAAGAGTATATTTATAATTCACGCAAATGGATTGCTTATAGCTCTCCGCAAACCAAGCTTAAATCAGGTCATATATATATATATTGTTAAAAATAGTGTTTTTATCATACTTAGGTAGCATATTAGTATCTCCAACCCACTATACATATGATGCTTATTAGTTAAAATGCCTAGTGTAACCAACTTTTTTCAACTCCAATGCATTATGCATGTGATTAAGCATTTTAACTCAACTCACATTCACTAACTATATATAGCTAGTATTCAAGGTTAGGCAAAAAGTATTTAATCATTATGATCATTTCCCTCCATCAGAATTTTTTATTTAACAGAATTAATGGAAAAGGTAGAATTTCTAACTATTTTACCTATACAATAATAAAATTATTTGAATTATAAATTGAAATAAAATTTTAACATTATTAAAAACTGTTAATTAACTTGATGATTGATTAACAAAATGACCTATTTGTTATGCAATTAAAAATCTTAAGGGCATAATGTAATTTTTAAAACCACATAAAGTAATTTGTAATTTAAGTAAATCTCAGGGGTATATTAATAATTTACCTAAAGAATAAAGATTCAACCTAGTTAGAGAAAAATCTAGTAGCTAGTAATGGACGGAACTACATGTAGACTACGGGGCATTTAGAAAAACCCTTTTATGTTTAGTTTTAAATGCTAAACTATCAAACTTAATTATCTTAATATTTGTAAGACATAATGGGTGTGTTTGGTTGTGTTTGGTTTTGGAAGATAAATTTTTTTAAAAAAAATCTTGAGGAAAGAGTTTAGAAATTTTTTTGGTTTGTTTTGTTATATATTTTGGAAATAGTTTTGGAGTATGGGAGTTTGAAATAATTTGATATTTTGTTGTAGTTAAGTATAGATGGGTGTGAAAGAAAAAATGATTGAGAATGAGAGAGGAGAGAGAAAAAGTGATTGATTGATGTGTGGAGACAGAAAGTGATTTTGGAAATTTTTTTCCAAAATCACTAAACCAAATAAAATTTTAAAAAATTTTCTCCAAAATTTGTTTCTCAAAAGCACACCAAATAAGGCCAATATTTTCCTCGATTGACCCATAACTAAAAAATAAAAAATCCTCAAAACCCGATCCTACCTACAAAACTAATCCCATGTTTTCCCTCCACCTCCTTTCGATGATGGAAACCTGGATCCATCCATGTAACTGGTGGTTAGTAATAATTGATAGAATTTATATAAAATCAATATCAGATGATAATATAGCACACCATAGTCACTAAATAATAAAAAAAAAGAAAAAAGAAAAAGAAATTTATAATTAAAACAACAAGATCAAGTAGTAGTAGAAGAAAAAGAATAAACTTGATAGTAAAGAGTGTAAGTCTACGCGTGTCCGTAACCATTGTAATCAAGTTAAGGTCTTTCTGGATTTGGTCAATGACACCTTTGAAAGCAACCTAAGGTTTCATATACAGAATTAGAATCAGAATCAGAATCAGAATCAGAATCAAATCAAAAATTAAGAAAAGCAGCAAAATTGTTTTTGACTGGAAAAAGGGGGAAATCAATGATAAACCTGAAACATGAACACAGAATCCTGTCGAGCGAGACTTAAGACAGGGGCAATCGTCGCAACAAGTAAAACAAAGACAATTGGAGCCTAATAAGAGCCACCACCTATCAACAAAAATTTAGTTTAAACCTAATCGACGATGATCAATCAACAGACTTAAGTTAATTTTCACACAAACACAAAAGATTAGACTTGTGGTTAAGTTCTATGCCTTAAACAAATTAAGGATTTTCTTAGAGGTAATTAAATAAAGAAGAAACAAAGCAGAACATAACATAATATGTATTTATTCAAATGGATTGTCACTTGCTACTAGTTACAAGAACTTAGACAAGAATAAAGAAATGAACAAATACATCAGTCAACAAAAGAAAAGAAATGGGGGTTGGAAAGCTATCACTTAATATACTCCCAACAATTGCTAAATGAAACTACTCCTAGATAAAATACCACGTTTTGTGAGTGGTTATAGATGGTCCTTTTCCTTTTATCCAGCTTTATTTTATACTTATTCTACTTAGCTTTCAGTTTTGATCTTCCCTGATCCACTATCTCTTTGTATCTTTATCCCAACATTTTAGGGATTGTCTCACTTGATTTTCGAATTCTGATTTCCCCTTGATTTTCTACAACCACTTTATTCAAACATCTTCTTTTTGGAGCTCTTATATTTTAAGAAAAGAACCATGTCACATGCCTCCTTTATTATCCCACGTCAGCAACTTATACCATGTCAGCCATTCTACCACGTCAACAGCCTGCTGATGGAAGGTTTTCAAAATTTAGCACCAACAATACCCCCTTCATTCAAGGTAAAGAATTTGCCTTGAATGATTTGAACTTCAACCCATCGACAGAAACAAAACATAAAATGCATCTTTCTTGTAAACCAAAAATTTGTTTGGGCCACTGTCTAATCTCTGGGCCCAAATGCTTCTACCTCGTTTAGGTCCCACACGAAGGTACTTAAAGATTTCAAAACTCCTTTTCTTCACTACTTCAATTCCACAAACTTCTTTCTACTTCTGAAACCAAAAACCCTAAACTTCAAGTTCAAACCATGGCTTCTGACCCAAGCATTGATTTGGTTCGTCGATTCCCTCATGAAGCTATCCAGCTCATTGAGAAAAACAAATTTAACTCTCATATCAGCATTAGTCCCATTGCCGATGCTGGGGAGCTTAGGCCTTTTATCCAAACCACTTTTCCAGATGGTTTGTCTCCATACTACCCTGTCGCTGATGGTGAAACCCTTCTTTTGGACCAACCTTCACTCTCATGGCTAAACTGGTCGACGAGCTCTAGGTCATGGCCTAAACCAACTGACATATGGGTAGCTTTGGTAAAGAAGACGACTACATTCGAGGGAGATATGTGGCGCAAGCTAAGCATCTATCACGCCATTCATCTGTTCACCATATCCTTTGAGACGGACCCTTGGCTCATTAGCGCTACCACATGCTTCTAGTTTACCTCTTATAACTTTATGATACTCAAGTCTGGTATGGCCAGCCCTACCATTCTTGATATTATGCATCTTACTGGCCTCTCTGCTTATGGCCAAGACATTCATGCCCTTCTTAAAACTTCTGAGGTCAAACATGATGTCAAGATAGGCAATTATGACAAGTTTATCTCAGACCACTCGAAAAAGACTAGTATTCCCTTAGTCACTGAGAAGACTGCCTTTTATTTGTGTTGGTTACATCAATTTCTCTTTTGTGAGGGTGGCCTTAAGATCACAAAGTAATGTCTTTCCCTTGCCCTCCTAATCCAAGAAGGTAGACAATTGGCTTTTGCCCCATTCATTTTGGCCACCATGTATAGAGGTCTTTTTCACTTCATGATAAAAGAATTAGCCATAGTGTAAGTAGTCCTTTTTGGTTCTTCCAAGCTTGGCTTCTTGCCTATTTTCCAGAAGTTAGGTCCAATAGGAAGGTAGATTATATCCCCAAATGTGAGACCTATGCTGAGTTATTTTTTTCCCATCGACTTGCTTCTAATGTTACCTTTGCTCAATACTTTTTCATTTTTTTTTTAGCTTTACCATCGACAAAATTCCTTTCCTTCTTTTTCAATCTTTTCTTTTTATATCTGTCTCTTTGGCCTACTTCTATGCTGACCATACTACTCTTGATAATAACCTCAAGAAGGCACAAAAAACAGTCTGGGGCATTTGTTTTACCCCTAAATACATCTTGGTTGGAGGCTTTCTCTCTAGCAACAGACATTCGACTTACAGCTTTGAGAGTTACAACCCTAGCCAATGGGCCAAGTATTTTGGTCTAATTCAAGACATTCATTTCCTATATGTTCACCCTACCATTCATTAATATGTGAACACTAGGGTCCAATTTACTAAGCAGTCATCTACTTATGCCATCCTAGCTGAGAACCAAAACTCCTGCATAAGCCCAACTTCTTTGCCTTTATAGCTAACTCAAGTATTAAAAAAAGGTTCAAGGCTTAGTGGACCATCCTTAGTGCTGTCATCTTCCATAAATCACTGGAAGACTACCTATCATGTATAACAACCCCGATCCATGTTTAACCATTAAACCATGATTAAGGATGCTAATAAGTGATTAAGATGGAATTCTGACTTAATTGCATATGTTGCATTATTTGTGTTTCTATCTGTCAATCGTAGAAATATCTGTTTGTATTTTTGGTTCTGTTTTGTGAATTAAAGGCTTTACCGGCATCTGATCATGAAATTAACTTAGTATACGTGTTATTTGGCATTTTTAGAAATTTATGGTGGGTTTAATTAAAATTCGATTCAGAATGATTAAATTAGAATAATTTAATGTCCAATTGATTAGTTGATCAACAAATTAATTAAGTCATTAGCCAAGCCTATATAAGGCTCCCATATGTGCCTTCACTCATTCTTTTTCTTCATCTCAACACATTTGAGCTCACACACACAAGAAAAACATGGAGGAGAGAGAGATAGAAGAAAATTGAGATCAAAAGCTAGGAAAATGGAGAATTGCTAAGAATTGTTGGAGACTTGTAAAGAATTTGGAGTTGAAGCTTCTTCACTTGTGCAATTTAGACTCTAAGTAAGAATTCAACCCTTAGATTGTATATTATGAATGCTTAAACCATGAATTCAAGAGAATTGAGAGGATTACACAAAAATTAAGCTAGAATTGGAGAAATGAACTCAAATCATGCGTGCATGCAAATTTCATAGCATTTTGAAGTTATTTTCCCAAGAATTTCCTCATGCATGTTACTAATTCACCTTAGTTTTGAGAATTCATCAAGTTTCATGTCATTTTGTGTTATTAGATCATGTTTTTGGAAGTTTTGAAGTCAAGGCAATACATGCATGTTATGTTTTCTAAGAATTGGGTTTTGTTTTGCACATTTGGCAAATCTTTGGGCTTTGATTTTGCGAAATGATTTGGAATTCCCAATGTTTTCCTAGTTCATATGATTCCTCAAGTGTTTGGCACAAAAGAATGAGTTTTGGAGTATTTGATTTGAGTTTGGAAGCTTGGAGGTGAATCTGGAAATCCTAGAATTTGACCTCTCCGCTCGAGCGACAGATCATGCGCTTAAGCGGCCATCTTTGTTTTTGCATTTCCGCTCGAGCGACCAGAATTCCGCTCGAGTGTGAAATACAAGCTCTCAGAAGCTTCATGTTTTTGCAGATCGCTCGAGCGTCGATAGGTGTGCTCGAGCGAGGACCTGAGTCTCACGCTCGAGCAAGCGATCGTCAAGCGACCATCGAGTAGAAATTTCGCACAACCAGTACTTTTTCAGAGTTTACAGATCGCTCGAGTGAAAGAAGCTGCGCTCGACCGTCCCCCCATACGTTTGCATGTCCGCTTGAGTGAGGAAAGTTGCATTCGAGCGTGACCCTTGTTTTCAGCAAGTTTTGTTAAGAGTTCCATGTGCATTTTCGTATCCACATTGCATCCTAGACATTCCTAGGCCATGATTAAGACTCAATAAGGGGTTGAGACTTAGAAACACACTAAGAATAAAATGAAAGAATTTAAGTACCAACCAAGTGTGTATGTCATTATGTGTTTCTGTTATATGTGTAGGTCACGTGCCACTAGTTATCTGATTTGTCTATTCTGCAAGTGAAGCCATCTGTAAGTAATAACTTAGTAAAGCTATGTTCAAGTTAAATTATTTTCTGTATATGAAATAAGATCTGTTTTATGAAATGCTATGTTTTATATTATGAATGATTGTCTAACTCTGACAAATATTTGTGGCATTAATTATGTGGTTCAAGTATGCTATCTGTACCCGAACTGGAGGTTCCTTTATGGAACTGACAAGTTATCTGTATCCGGTTGGAAGATCCTTTATGGAACTGACAAGTTATCCGTTCCCAATCCGGAGGTTTCTTTATGGAACTGACAAGTTATCCGTACCCGGCCGGAGGTTCCTCTATGGAACTGACAAGTATGATTTTTGATACTCTGTATGTGATCTGTTAGCGCTAACGGATGTCCCACGGACAATTAAGTATGAACTCTGATTTCTATATATGCTCTGGACAAAAATATGATTATGAATCTGTCTTTGATATGAACTCTGGTTTCTGAATTGGTTTGAGACATCATTCATTTACCCGTTTACTCTGTTATTATTCACTGGGCTTCCACTCACTATTTATTATTATATATGTAGGTGAGCAGGCATGCGACCAGGCTTAAGATGATGCCTGAAGAGTTTTGTGTTTGTCAGCGACCCTTTTGTGCCTCCCAAGGAGGTTCCGAACTAAGTCAAGTCTTGTGACCATGTATGTTATATATATTTGCTTCCTCAACCCCTTATTATATGTTATTCTGTTAAGAGGCCTTTGGTAATCCAAGGATTACTGGCCGGTTACGATGCTAAATCTATAGGGGCAGGTTTTGGTCGTGACATCATGTCTCTCCCCATCTTAACGACAAACTCAAATCTATAAGTCTTTCACTTTCCCCATTTGCTTTTGTTTGTTATTCTTATATTCTTCTTTTAACAACTCTTACTTTTTAACAACTGATGTCTCTAGAGAGGTTGGTGTTGTTGTCTCTAGCATCCCCTATCCATTACCCTCTTCTAGCAAGGCCAAAACTTCTGGTAAAACAAAGAACAAGGCTCCCAAGGTTTACATAAAGAAGCCAAAAAAAAGGAGAAATCTTATAAATGACCCTTTTATGGCTTCTACCTTTATACTCTATGATGCAGAGCTTGAGAGGAATGTTAAGCAAACTTCTTTCCTTTCTAAGCCATAATCCAAGACTGATGTTAACAAACTCCCTCCAAAAACAAGATCAAAGAAAAGACACAGCCCTGCCAGCACAAACATATAATGTGACCACAACTCTGACATGGACACGTTGACCTTGGAGGAGCACAGACTCATCCTTGAAGACCTCTCTCTTCTAGAGCAAAAACTCGTCCACAAGTCTCAAACCTAACCCCAACCTGCTGAGGCCTCTCCAACAAGCCTCTCTTCTGATGAAGACAATATACCTATCATATCTCTCTTCTCTAAATCTTCCAATAAGGTCAAAACTCCTTCGGTTTATTATTGTCTTAAAACTTCTTGGTCTTTTCTTTATTTTCATCTTATCATTTCTTATTTTTCTTTACATTTGCTTTAAAAAAAAAAAAAAAAAAAAAAAAGCTTCTAGTTACTGAGGACACCGGTAGTCCTTCTAAGGACTCTACTCCTCCTCATGCCTCTAATAAAAACTTGGCAGAGCAAGGAGATGTCTTCACTCCATTCATAGCAGAATTAGTTGCCAAGCTCCTACATTATGCTGCAACTGTTGTATTTGTTTCACTCTTATAGTTTGTTCCTCTTGAAGATGATGAAGTCAGAGCCTACCACTACTCTAGCTTTAAATCCTCAAGCAGCAGTAGCTCAGAACTCTAGCTTAATCGATAAAGATTTCGTCAATAAGATGGTGCTTCCTCTTCCAAAGCTGTTACTGAGACAAAATCACAAAGGATGGAAGAGCAAGAGCCCAATGCTAGGCCTAAATCCTCCTTAAGGCCTAAGACTCAATCTACTAATCAAAGGATGAAGAAGCAAAGAACAGAGGAGCAAGCATCTAATGCCAGGCCTGAGGCCTCTTTAAGGCTTGAAACCCAAGTTGCTATGCCTGAAACCTCTTTGAGGCCTAAAACCCAAAGTGCTACCACAACAGAACAAAGGATAGAAGAGTAGGCCTCTGAGGTTATGCCTGAAGAGACCACCTCCAGTCCCTAAAGGCAAAGTTTTGAAGTTGGAGCAACACCTCATTTGCCTAAAAATGTGACTGTGGTTGATCCAAATCCTGTTAAGTCACTTCAAGTGCCTAATAGTCAACTTCCTTCAAAACACATTCTGCCATTTCAAGGCAATTTTTTTTGCATTTATTTTCATTTTCTCTTATTTTTGTTTTCCTTATATGCAATAACCACTTCTAAGGCCACTTCTAAGCTAGTCGATGGGACCCCTTTTGGGCCTCTTCTTAACCAAACACTCCTAGAACATCCTACTCCTGACCTTCTCACACCCCTGAAGGTATCACTTGTTTATCTCTTGTTTATCCTTCTTCACTTTCATGTGATCCGAGGGACTCTCTAGGTGACATACTCATTTTTTTACACTTCCTCCATCAGCCCCTTTAGACTACTCTTTTCTTATTCTTGGACCAAAGTTGTCATCCTTTGGGTCTTCTAACATTTTCTCAGGCCCCACAATTTACATTATTCCTTCAGAAATGGAAGAACCAGCAGCCACAATAGAAATGGCCATCTCCCCCACCATTGCAACTCCTATCATTAAGGTTGGGATTCAAACCTCCCAAGCAAGTCCTTCCAAGAGCACTTCCTCTTCTTCTACTGCTATTATTAAGGTAGTTTACTTTCATTCTTCTTTCTATTCCAAGTCTTTATTGCTAAGCTTCTTACTTACTCATATCTCACACCTTAAACAGTTTAGTAGCTCATTCCTTAGGTTATGAACCCTTTAGAGCTTACTCAACAACACCTTAGGATTTTTGTTTTGATCACTCAAACTGGTAGACACCATATTTATGTCCACTACCTCTAGGAAAGGGTTTCCATCGACAGTCATGACTCTCTTGTCCTTTTCAGCATACTTCAGCATTTCCTTCTGAATTAGGTCCTGCACACAATTGCGAAAAGTTACACAATTATTAGTTGAATCCCTGAATGAATTATACCATTTACAATATTATTTGACAACTCTATCCTTTTCTTTTGGGATACTGTGGCTTGGGGACAAGGTCAAAAACTTTCCAACCAATAACTCATCAAACAAAGCATATGGCTTTGATAGATCAAAGGAGTACTGTCGATGGGTTATTGACACATTTTTCCTTGCTGGCTAAACAGAAGGCATGTTTATTGATTTTTTTGCTTTTCTTAAAGTCTCACAGGTCATTGGTTTTTTACCAATTATCTGGGCAATATCTATGTCCATTTATGTCTCAAATTCAATATCTTGGTAATATGTTCCTAAGAAAGCAACTCTCATTTGATACTCTTCCCTAAGAATAGACTCATAGTTGGTTGCCCTAGATAAGAGCTCAAACAGATCCCTAAATTCCATTCCCTCAAACTTTTTCCTCAGTCCAAAGTCAATGTCATTTTGGGCCAATCTTATCACCTCTATTTCAAGCATACAAACATGACACATATTTATAGCCTTTTTAAACTTGTCAATGTACTATTTTGCTGATTCACCTTGTTTTTGTTTAAACTTAACTAAATCCACCATGCTTATATCAGGTTCAGTTCTATAAAATTGTGCATGAAACTTGCTTTCCATGTCCTGCCATGTAAGTACTGAATTTTCTGGCAAGTTAATAAACCAAGTAAAAGCTACTTTTGATAATGAGTGTGGAAAAAGTCTAAGTTTTAAGTTGTTTGAATTAGCTTCATCACATTGCATAGTAAACCTCCCTATATGCTCCATGGTAGACTGCCTCTCTTCTCCTATAAATAAGGAAAATTCAGGCATTTTAAAATTTTTGGGAATGGGAGTTTCATCCACCCAACAGGGGTATGATTTTCTAAACATTGGCCTATTAGGCCTCCTTAGGCCTGGGCCATACATCTCTTGAATTACCTCCATTATCTGATGTCTATTTATCTGGGCAGGCTCAAAGTTTAGCTCCTCACTGTAGGCACCATATCCCATCTCTCCATTCATCTATGGCTAGGGATTCGGGGTAGCAAACCCCTTATAAGGTTGAAAGTACTAGTGCTGAGAGGGCTGGTTGAGGGGGGTGGTCCAAGCCCTCTGGGCCTTTACATATTGAGGTTCGTGATTCCTAAAGCCTTGCTCTTGATAATTTTGTTGTCTAGGCCTTTGGTTACCTCTTGGCCTAGGGTTATCATAGTTTGGTTGTCTAAACCTCTTCTGATTTTCTTCTTGAAGAGTTTAAGGTCTATAAAAGGAAGTATTACCTTGATGAAGCTTACTTGTTTTAGGGGTTTGAAATTGTACCTTAGCCATCTATGCCTCCAACTTGATTGGGTGTGAAGGACTAGAAGTAGGGCTAAATCCTCCAAACATCCTAAATTTGGCCTTCATGCTCTATGTGAACTGTTCAGGCCTCATTTCAAAAGTGTGACCAAGCTAGGCAATCATCTCCTCCACTTGCTCAGTTGTCAGGCCAGGATGTTAACCTCCATTAGTCGCATCATATCTATTCTTCAAGACTTCTTCATACCTAGTTGTCACTGATTGGTTGTCCTCAATAACTTCTATATCCTCTCCAAACTTAAGAAAACCAGCAGGAAAACCTGCGTCTTCAACAAACCTCTTACTTGGGTCACCAAGAGGGCCTGACTCATCAGCAACTTTTTTTCTGGTGTCAGTAGTTTTAGTTTTCTTGATTTTCTTCTTCACCATCACTCCAAGTTAGAATGGTCCCACTGGGTATGCCAATTTATGTTAGCAAAAATTTGGTTTAAGTCTAATAAACGATGATCAATCAACAAACTTAAGTTATTTTTCACACAAACATAAAAGATCAGACTTGTGGTTGAGTTTTATGCCTTAAACAAATTAAGGGCTTCCTTAGAGGTAATTAAATAAAGAAGAAACAAAGAAAAATAGAACATAATATGTATTTAATCAAATAAATTGTCACTTGCTACCAGTTACAAGAACTAACTACTAGATAAATATCATGTTTTGTGAGTGGTTGTGGATAGTCCTCTTTCTTTCGTCCAGCTTTCTTTTATACTTGCTCTGATCAGTTTTTAAATCTGATCTTCCTTGATCCTCTATCTCTTTGCATCTTTATCCCAACATTTTAGGGACTATCTCACTTGATTTTCGAATTCTGATTTCTCATTTATTTTCTGCAACCACTTTATTCAAACATCTTCATTTTGGAGCTCTTATCTTTTAACAAAAGAACCATGTCACATGCCTCATTTATTACGCCGTGTCAACCACTTTGCCACATCAATAGCCTGTCAATGGAAGGTTTTTAAAATTTAGCACCAACACTACCATCATCAACTACATCATGATGAGGAGTATGAGTAATAATAGTAGTAGTAGTAGTAGTAGTAGTGGTAGTATGCTCTCCCCTTATCTCTGTCCCAAAAACTGAATCAAAGTGGAAACAGATCATTACCATCACCACCAACACTACCATTGTTGTGCCCATTACATTCATTTGTTAATTCTTCTTCTTCTTCTTCTTCTTCTTCTTCTTCTTCTTCTTACTTTATATACCCTATATAATATATGGGAAATTTTAATATACCCCTTTACTGTAATGCCATTTTTTTCTTTAATTATAACTGATTTTGACATTATTTTAATTATGACTCATGAATTCTTTAATTATGTCTCATATTAATTGTATTTAGTTCTAATATTTTTTCTTTTTTTAGTTATGACCAAAGATATGCTATTTTTTCTTCTTTCAGGAAAGATTATGTGTACCATATACACCTTATAATTACATAAGAAAATGACATAATTTCATACTTTTTTAGTCATAACTAAAATTATAACTAAACACAAAAAAGTCATAACTAAATATCTTAAAACAATATCATAATTAAAGAAAAAAATTTGATTGTAACTTTAAAAAAATGACGTAACTAAAAGAGTATATAATATAGAATGTGTATAATAAAATTCTTATTTTTTTAATTATAAAATACATATAATGCACCATATATATATATTTTTAAATCCTTTCAGGTTTCAAAATACTCGCACCCTGGCCAACCCGCATGCTAACCAACTTTCTTTCAGTGGATGGAATTAGGGGCGTGAGCGGTGCAGTTCGAACAGTTTGAGAGTAAAATTACAAACTGAATGGCGGATTAGTGGATTGGCAAATCGCGTTTTGGGTGGTTTTGGGCAGATTGGCGGATTGAAAAATATTCTAACAAATTATCAAATATTTACATAATATATAACACTAATTTACATAATATTTTATATATATATAACACAAATTGATTTTACATAATATGTTTCATATACATAACTACTAATTTGTAACAAATTTCACATTTTAAATCTCTCTCATACTCATTTTAACTTTAATATTTCATTGGAGGTTAAAAAATATATATGTATTAATTATAGTGGAGCGAAGTAGTTTGAAAGGCATATTATAAATTTTAAAGTTTAATCCGCAGTTGGCAGATAGAGCAATGCAGATTAATACAGATCAGTGCAGTTTTAGCAGATTGGGCGATATTTTGCACAACCTTAGATGGAATAAAGTGGGATGACAGTGAAAGTCGAGCGAAACCGGGGTTGCTTAATATTATAACTTTTCAGACAATTTGATCAGAACCCTTTCTTATAATAAACTATTAATATATTAAATGCAAGTATAAAAACTTTCAGCAATATTACATCTATTGAATTTGGTATCGTTTAAATTATTTGAATTTGTTTATGTCGGTCATTCGGATGACAGGGTGATGACTGCAGTAAACGAGAGTGAAACTAGTCATCCGGGAGCTCGTCCGATGAGCACAAATTTGGCTGATTTGGACAACAACAAATTCGGTGGATAAATCATTTCACAAATTTTTTTTCTTAAAAAGTCTAGCAAACATTAATATTACCAAAATATCCTTAGTGACTAATTTAATATTTTAAATTTTAAAATAATATAACTTTTTATCTAAATGCCTATTTTAAATAAAAATAGTATTTTTTGAATGTTCTCATTAAAATTTATCAAATAAGATACAAGTTGACTCTGATTCACAGTAAAATTTTACTTTCATTAACAGAGTTGGCGAAATCGATGCGTCATTATAAAATTTACTATGATTCATCGAAAAAAAAAATTAAAAAACCCAAAACTAAATAGATTTTTGGGTTTTAAATTTTGGGTTCAAATGAATTTTAAAATTTATTTGAGTAAATTGGTGTTAAATTCAATATAATGAGTATATAAGGCATTAAATCCAGTTGATATTTTTTATTCGAGAGAGGTCCATCCTTTATGAAATAATTTTTGTGAGAAATCCTTTTATTTGTTTTGAATGACATTTTATTTTCAATTTTACCCCTTAATTTATCTGTTGATTTTTTTCATCTGTTGACTTTCGTTGGCTATCTGTTCAAATTTTTTCCCTATCTATTCAAAAAATTTCCTATCTATTCAATTTTTGTTTTTACCTTATTTGTTCAATTTTTTAATATTTTCAATTCAAAATTTTCTTATCTGTTTAAGTGGGTGTTTGAAAAGTTACTATTTTCGTAAGCTATTTTAGTAGGCTAAGATAGTTGGATTTTTTTGTAGTTGGATGTGATATTTGTGAGAAAAAAAGTTAAATAATTATGGGTTTGATGTGACATTTTGTCTTATTAGCTATTTTAGCATATTTTGTCTTTTTGTAGATTTTAGCCAAAAAAAGGACTAAAATCCTGTCCACATAAAATTCTATCTGTTCAAATATTTTATTCTCTCTACCTCTCTCTTCCTATCTGTTGCAGTTAGTTTCCTCATAATAACACATAATAAGGAGGAAAAAAAACAAAAACAATCATCAATAATTGAAAAAAAAAAAAAAAAGAAAAGAAAAAAGAAGCCCTACCATACACATCTCAAATCTCTAATTACTCAAATCTATAACTAAGCAGCAAGGAAATAGAGAAAAGAGAAATGAAAACCCTAGGATTTTGCGATTTGGCAAAAACATACTTCTAATCCAAATCCTTGATCTCCATGTCAAAGTATAATTTCGATCTCCATTGCAGTGATGCGAATCTCGTTAATATGCGGTGAGAGTTTGCTTTCGATGGCCTCGTCAATGACTCTAGCTCGCAAATTTGAGAATATGATCATATGTTTGAGAAAATAAGTGATCTAAGGCAAATCTAAGAAAGATTGGTACCCTCCAAGTCCTCATTTTTAGTGTAGACACCCCATTTTTTATCAACCTCAAGACTTAGACGTCATCACTTGTGCACTCGATGATTACGATTGCATTTGTTCACTCTGAGTGCTTAAAGTCCTCAGTGGAACGCCCTATCTTTGAGCCTTGAAAACTTGTCCATTTTGTGCTTTGTTTTGGACCAAAACCTTGTTGTTTCGAGCCTGGAACTTGGGGTGACCTATCGGCCACCACCATGGGCTGTCGGCCATGGCTCATGGTTGTCGGCTATTGGTGTGGCCAGTCGGCCACTAGTGGTAGTAGACGGCCACCAGTCTCTTTTTCCAGATATTTGTTGACAGTTGTGACAGCTGTTAGCACACTAAGCTGCTGTAACATGCCCGGCGGGTACCCGCGTGCGCTAAACAGTTTGGACTCCCGAGATCTCTTTGATCTAGTCTCACAAGTGCAATGTAAAATATAGATGAGAGTCCAGATTTGGCAACTTTCATTGAAAATCCCTTTTATTGCAATTTTGTCAAAAATGGACTGCGTCATCAGATCTCAGAGTCGCCACCTAATATTTATTTTGGGAAATTAGGAAACCTATGACTCGCGCCAAGGCCACTGTTCGTCGTAACCAAAGTTGTCTCGGTTCGGAACCTTAGGTATGAGAGGGGAAGGTCATTAATTGAGCACCCCCGTTCACCCGATCAAAAGATCGGCATTTACTAACCATGATATGAATTTTAGTTTCTTTATATATTCATGTTTTGATTATTTAGTAAATCCTAAAATTTACTATGTGAAGCATATAAGTATAGACTATGTCACCCACTTTGGAACAACTTGATTTCATGTAGTTTTGAAAGAGTTTTGAAGATGTATAACCCAAATAAATTGAGTTTACAAACATGAAAATCAATATCATTCCAAATTAAGTGACATAACCTCCATCCACTGGCATTCATAGAGTTATATCACATAAGCAAATAGCCTCATGGTAGAATGCTCAACATAGTAAGAAAAACACACACAAACGGGATGTTAAAGTATAAAAACTTACATGTTTGACGTCCTGCGAACAAGTTACAAAACAAAGTTAGTAAAACATGCATGATCTTATATACAAAATCCTAATGCAATTCACTCATGAGATGCAACTAAAGATTCGGCTTCTAAGATATGACATGTGAATCATTCCAAGAATATGAGGTAGCACACATAATCACATAAGAATTGATTAAATCCACAAATGCAAAATTAGCCAAATCAAGATGCATGAAACATAGATATAAAGCATGAATTTAATGAAAGACAAAATATGATACATATTCATAGATAGAGAAAGCAAATTAAAGAACGGGACAGAAAGAAGTGGGGTGAGGAATTATTACAGCATTTGAAAGAATAATTACAAACTAAATTAAAGAGGGATGAGGAGAATATTACATCAAAATAAAAATCTCGCAAAACACTCAAAATAAAAATAAATAAAATAAAAGCTTCATGTTCTTTGGAACCACCGGCGGAAATTGGTCAACATTGGAAGATTACGCCATCTTGTCCGAAAGAAGCTAACCGACCAGCCAAATAGGTCGGCCGGCCAACTAGGCCGAGCAAAACCTGTCTTGTTGCGAAACCAAGAAAAGGAACAAACAAAAAAATATGTAGGTGGCTCAACTAACCACTACCGGTTAGATTAAAAAAAAGAAAACAAATATAAAATTAAAAAAATGCAAAATTATAACATAAACCTAAAACAATAAAACAAATATAAGATAGAACATGCAATATTACAACAAAATTAATATGAGACTAATACAAGAAAAATAAATATGAAGTAGAACATGCAAGATTACAACAAAACTAATATGAAATTAAAGCATGCAAATAAAAATAAATAAATAAATAATTATGAGTTAAACAAACTACTAGGATTATAACAACACACTATGAAATATAAAGTTAGAAAATAAATATGAGATAAACAAACTACTTGGATTATAACAAAACACTATGAAATAAGAAGTAAGAAAATAAATATAAGATATAAGATATAAGAAAATAAAAGACTGGAAATTCACCTTCCAAAGAAAGATTGAATTTCTTGATTTCCAAATTTCCTCTTGATCACCCTCAAGTGTAGAAAGTGTGTTCTCAAATCCTCAATTCGAAATTATGGAGTTTATGGTATGGAAAGTGGCTAACTCTCTAGTTTTTCTCACTTTCAATCACTAAACATTCTTCTTTATGATCTAGACAATTGATCTTTGGCTATATCAGAATTTTTGGAGTGGTTTTGGTGTATGGAAATGAGGAATTTCAGTAGCTATGGAAGGTATGGGGTGTATATGGAAGATAGGAGTATTTTTTGCTCAAAAACTCAATTTTTCTCTCTTTTTTCACCCTTTTCTCACTCTTTTCTCTTCAATTTCGTGGTCCTCTCTCTCTGTTACAATATGATCATTCTATATAGGCAATGAGGGAGAGTGAAGGTCAAAAAAAAGGTCGGAGACAAGGTGGGAGACAAGAATATGATAGGAGGGCAAATTTTCAAAGTAGTTGCATGGGATACTCCTTTATGGATGCAAACAAAACCTCTTTTTGACAATGGGAGATGAGTGGAGATAATGGAGGATGAATGGGTGCACTCAAATGGATTAGAAAATATGTAAATGGGGTGTCCCAACCGAACCAAAACCAAGAAAAACGGGCTGCTGCTATTTTGGGCCGAGTCAACAAAATCTGCTATTAAGCCTAACTTCAAATGGGCATATCTCCCTCATCTGGACTTGGACTTAGGTGGTTCTTGGGTCTAAATTGAAGCCCCAGAAGTCTACTTTCCAATGGTGGTGGCCTCACATTTAAATTCCAACTGTGCAAAGATATATGCCTAATTTAGTAAAGGTTGTTCATTTCCCTCGGGCCAGGTCAACAAAATTTGCTCTTAAGCCCAACTTCAAATGGGCATATCTCCCTCATCTGGACTTGGGCTTAGGTGGTTCTTGGGTCTAAATTGAAGCCCCAAAAGTCTACTTTCCAATGGTTATGGCCACACATTTAAATTCCAAGTGTACAAAAAGATATGCCTAATTTAGTGAAGGCTGTTAATTTCCATCTTAATGATTTGAAGCTCATTCTTTTCCTAAACTAGTTTTCTTCCATTCCCTCCTATTTCCTTCAACTCCAAACCTATAAACAAAATGTTTTTAAATATTTCTCAGGTCTAAAATAGTTTGGCCAAAAAATGTGTAAAGGTTGGAGTTAAAGTTTAAATTTCATCTCTCTTACTGAGGATTCTGTGAGAAACACATTCTAATTGTCATCATCGGGTAATCAAAAGAAAGTGCGTAAGTCTTAGGGCTGGTCAAAATGGGGTTTCTACAGCTGCATCTCCCTATACGTGTATGGTAGGATGTTTCTAAACTCAAGGCTTATTTTTCTATATATATGGGGGTTCCTCCCCCATTTTTGAGGGTTAGAAAATTTGGAACCAAATTCTTTCTCTCTCTAGACTTCTCTCTCTCTTGTAATTTTATACATATTTGCTCACAAATCTTACACTTTTGTCTATACACCCTTGATAAAGGTTGCTAGTCTTTGGGCTGAGGTAGCTTGGGACTTGTTTTGAGCTCTATGAGGAGGTTTTGGCTTGGATTATTGGCCAAATTGTGTCTTGGCTTCAAGAGGTATAACACTCTCTCTTTATACTTGTTTTGTACCCTTACTTTGCCATCCTTTTTAATTGTTTTGAGGCTGATTTTGAACTATAAAAAAGCTCTGTTTTTATGGTTTAAAAGTGTTGGTTTAAGGCCATTTTTTATTAAGAGGTGGTTCACCCTTCTTGCTTCTTAGTTTGTAAAGTTTTTGTGCATTTGTTCACCATTTTCAAACCACCTTTTTTTGGGCCTTTTAACCACTGAATTTCAGAGGTTTTTCAGTGGTAAAAAACTCATTTTTCAGTGGTATTTTAAGGCTTTAACCATCATTGATTTGAGTTGATTGCATATTTTAGTGCCTTTTTTCTCACATAATTTCAGCACTTATAATCTCTACAATCTCTCTCATTTCTTTACTTTTTTATTTTCTTTTAGGGTTGTTTAAGCTTGAGATGGAGGCTCATGTTTAATGGTTTAATCCTCCTTTGAGAGTTCATTACCAACGGCATGAAGCTTCTCTTATGTCTTAAACTATCCCTTGGTTGACACTTCTTTCACCTTAGAAGACACTCATCAATGGACTAATTGATTAAAGAATGATTTGGTAATTAAAATGTATAAACAAAATTGACGAGTAAAAGAGGCAAGATAAGCATTCTTTGTGTTGCATTGCATGTGTTCAAATCGGACGTTAGTTTGAACACAAGGAAAATGGAACATTTCATACTCAAAAGTGATGAAATATGCCATTTTCCTAGGTCTCCATTGCCCTTGATCATGCATAATAGGGTGATGGTCATTTGAGTCTTGTTTTGCATTCATTAACTTGTACAAACTTGGTTCTTTGGCCATCATGCAGTGAAATTACTTGGTTGATGGTTTGAGAGTCAAGGGTGTCACTCATTTGAACTGGTTTGATGATAAGGAGAATAATAGTACGAACAAACCTTCAAAAAGTACACTGTTTTGCTCTTTTGCTCTCTGTTGCAGCAAGGAAGTCCAAGCCACCATTAGTAGCCGACCGGGCAGCATTATTGGCCGACCGACCATCAGCAGTGACCGGCCGGCCCCCTAGTCGCCACCAATGCAAATTCAACAGTGTGCTCCTAAGACAAAATATAGTTGATCTGGAGAAGGAGAAAGTGTAAGTACTTATGTGCAAACAGAGGCGTTCAGCCGCAAAACAGTGACCTTTCGAGTAGAAATCGAGCATGTGCATGAGCCTCCCTTGCATTTCAAGCTTATTTAACGTTTAAATATCTAGCTTAAATACATGTTGTAATTAATTAGTTGTAGCTAATTAAGAGTTATAAATAATTAGTTAGTTTAGCTAGTTATTCGATTTCGTTTTGTAATTAGTTAACTAGAATAGTTAATTAATTCAAGTTTTGTAATAATTCGTTAGCTTAATTAGCGTAGCTAGTTGGTTAGCTTATTCATTCAAAGCCTCATTTGCGATGGCGTAATGTTGTAATAAGTATGCGTGTGTGTATGTGTGTGTGTGTCTTCCAAACCCATGTTTTTCTCCTTTTTATTTAATAGCTTTTAATAGTTAGATTAGGGACATGTTCCGATTAGCATATCGTATGCTTGCATCCATTCATTCATATTTCATACACCGAGGCTCAGCGCATTATTCAAACTGCATCGCTATTCCAATACTTCTTTGAATACCTGTTTAATCGCATGTTATTCAAATCGATCCATATGCCATATTAGTAGTTAAGCCTATTAATTGCATATTGCATGTGTTGCATTAGACACTAAACATAGTTAGGAATCATGCATATTTCTAACCCATATCTTCTTAGCTTGGAGTACTAGGTGACTTTTTATGCTTTAACATTTGCATGAGTGTGAATGTTGCCATGATTAGCATGCTTGCCATGAGGCTATGTGCTTAAATGCTAAACTACATGAATGCTTGTGGATGAAGACTTGTTGTTTGAATTGGAATGATTCAACAAATGTGCGTTTTAAGCCTACTTTGTTGAGTGGCAAATCATGTTTTAAGCCCACTATGTTTGGTGGCAAATCCATAACTTTAAGCCCACTTGAGGTAGCAAATTCAAACCATTTCCGCAAACAAACATGAGTTGAATTGTTCCAAATTGAGCAAATTAATCTATACTTGCTTGTGTGCATCATATAGTAAAGCTAGTTTAATAAATCAGAATAAAAACACATAATGTTTATAAAAAAATCATATCATGATTAGTAGAGGCCGATCTTTGATCGGGCGAGTAGGAGTGTTCAATTCATGACTTTCCCCTCTCATACCTAAGTTCCCGAGTCGAGACAACTGTGGTAATAACGGACACGTGGCCTTTGACACGAGTTAGGGTTTCCTAAATTTTCCTAAAACAAAAAATATTTATGTGGCGACTCTGTATCTAGCAAAGCAGTCCAATTTTGACATTATTTGATTTAAAATCGATTTTTCAAAATGATTTGCCGGATTTGGACTCTTTGGTGTTTATCAGTTTCATATTGCACTTGTGAGATTAGATTCAGAACCGCGAGAGTCCGAACTGTGAAGCCTTTCTTTCGAACCTTCTGAAAGGGGGCGCGAAAAATGCGAGCCACATTCACCGGCGACGCCTTGTTTCGATAGGAGATCGGTGACAAAAGCCTAAGAAAGATCAATGAAGAAACCCTAACAGCTTGTTCTGTCAATATCTCCGATTGATGGACGATTGGTGGTCAGTCGGTGGCAAAACAACAATGGAAATAAGGAGGTGAGAAGAAGAAAGAGAGGAAGATGGAGGGTTTGTTTTGGTGAGGACAGCGACGACAGAACGGCAAGATGGCGATGGCGATGGCGATGGCGATGGCAACACGGTGGTAGAGGACGGCTATTGCAGGCCATTGGCGGAGTAAAGGACAGTGACGCCGACGACAACATAGTGGTGGTAGAATATGAGATGAAGAGAGAGGAGAGAGAGAGAGAGAGGGTCTTTTGCTTTGTGTACCGTATAACACACATATATATACATGAGTAGTTTGGTCTTTTTATATGAGCTTGTCTTTATGGATAAAGAAAATTAATGCCTGGATTTTTTAACAATGAAAATGTAATTTTGAACTTTTAATTCAATGGGTATTTATTCATAAATCTTTTTTCATGTACTTGTATTCCACTTAGTTCAAATTATTTTCTTATGTTCTAATAAGTCTTATGGTTGACATAATTATCAAAATATCCCTAATAATAATAAGGTGAAAGTGTGAATATTTCATGATATGAATTTTCACACTGCCAACGTGAACATTCACACTGTAAAATTTATTTAATGTGAGTGTTTACATCCCTAAATTGTTAAGGGTTCAAAAAATATTTGTAAGGGTAAAGCTGTCTATAAAATACCTTAAATATGATAATTAAGATTTGGTGGATCAAGTGTCCAAAATAATAGGATTTATTAGGATACAATAATAGCTTATGAACTAATTAGGATACAAATACTTTAAAAAAAAAAAAAAAAAATTTAATAAATTCCCCTTACTTCAAACGCTGATGTATTTTTAGAAATCTAAAATCAAACAGATTTTAAATTTTAGACTGAAAATTAAATTTAAAAAGTAAACCAAAGGGAGCCAATAATTTTGTAGCCAACAAGAGAACATAACATTCAAAACTTTCCTATTCCTTCTCTCATCCTTTTATGAATTCTAGACGTTTCACCGTTACAGCCTAGAAATATCCGATGTCCATGGTTTGGCATAACCATCCCTCTGGCATTGTCGGTCTGTGGCACCGCTCTAGTCACCATCATCCTCCTAACAATCCAGATCTCTCTCTCTATATGTGAAACCCTAGAGATCGAATTCATTCAAATTCTGGTTCTTGATCTTGATCTTCGCAGGCGACGACGATGACTATGTCGCCGGCGATTCAGACCGAACTCATTCAGCCCCAAAATGCATCATTGGAAGAGAACAATAAGAAGAAGCAAATGGACGCTGAGCCCTTGCTTTCTAGGGCTTCGAGTTTCAACAACAACAACCACCACCAAACGAGGCGCAGAGCCGCCGCGAAACTGTCGTCGCCGCCGCCCAGTCGGCAGCAGTCTTTTGCTCGCAACATTGGGCACGCTGCGGCTGAGACCTATCTCATCACTGGGCTTGCCTTCAAGCTCCTTGGATACCTCGGGTACAATTTCATTTCTTTTTTTCTGGTTGCTGATTAGTGTGCTTTAGCATGATGTGACAGAATTATCTGGATCTCTTTCTTGTGTGGGATTTGAAGTTTTAGTGGTTTGGAACCTGAATTTAGGACATACATAATTCAAATAATTGTTTTGATTTTTATGCAAATTTTGTTTGTTTTGAAAAATTGCATTAATATGGAGTGAAATATGGGGAGAATGTAAATGGGTTTGGTTCTTGAAGAGCTAACGGAGAGGAAAAGAAATTGCTTTAATAATTATTTGAGACGCCTTCCATTTTCGTGCTCCTTGAATTATTTTCTCACCCCTAATCTTGCTGTTCTTTTGAGAGCCAAAGTGGGGCTCAGTTTAGTTGTTCAGGTTCCTAATCAGGGTTGCTTTATATTTTCCCCGAATTACCCGTGTCCATCGGATATGACAAAGGTGTGGGATATGTGCCTGTCATCCGTATCCAATTTAGAGAGTTGGATCTTCTAACTTTTTGATGTTTGAAAATATGAAATTTATATTTGCTAGTAAAGAAATATTTATAGCCTCTTACATGGATGAGATGAAAGATAGAATTTCATATTTTATCTAAATCTTTTTTAATTTCAAGTACTTTTCTACATAATTTAGATTTTCTCTAAAAATATTATACAATATGTAATATACATAAGTGTCCCGTATCCATATCCAACTTTTTGGATACATGTCCCAATATCCTAAGAGTTAGGTTTTATAAGGAAGAAATTGACAATTCCGTACTGGGAACTCCTGTGGATGATACAGGAGAGAGCACAACCCTATGGATACTGAGGAAGGGTTGAGGTATGAAATGGAATTTATGGAATAGTTGCTGTTATAACAAGATGATGAAACCAGGAACAATATGGAACTAATAATATTTGAAGACAAGTGATTGATTCTGGGTGATGACATTACAATTAATTGGAACAATATGGCAATTTCTATGAAAAAAGTAACAAAAGGGGTTCTTTGGAGCAGGAAAGTAACGAGTTTGGTGGAACAATTCTAGGATATAAGCTGTAATTGGCGTGCGAAGTGAGGAACTTTAGATGTAGGAGTTTCAATACAATAAAAGATAGAATACAAATGAATTGAGTCGAGTACCTAGTGGGCATTCTGAAACTATGACCAATAGATGCACCAATTAGATGTAGTGATTTGAGATTACTGGTTGGTTTGGCATCTACTAAATAATACAAAAAGTCAAAAAGTCACTATCCTATTTAAGTTACATTATCTTATTTAAATCACATTACCTCTCTAACACATCACATCAAACCCAACTCAAACCCAACCCATATAAGTCAATAAGTCAAAAAGTGCACTTTTTTAGAACATCCCAAACCAACCCTAAGTTGAATGTATTGCAAGGACAAGAGATAGGCTGCATAAATTATAGAGCGCATGGTTGATAGTGTAAGAGATGATATGATGCACCAGAAAGTTTTCCATAACTGGTTTTGTTGCGTTTCACAATTTTCTGTTGCCTTTTGGTGGAAACACTGAAATTTCATTATTCCAGTAGTGTTTCATTTAGGTGTCTTAGGAAATTTTGGCCATTCAATGAAAACAAAAGGAAATTTTGTTCCTTGCTTGTGTGTCTCATACAAAAGGTCATGCTCTCTTACTTTCCATTGGAACCAGCAGAACTAAGAGGCTTGTTCAGTGGAGAAACCTATTATCATTACTTTATATAATGAGTTCCAACTAATAATTTGGATAGGGGGAGTAGTTTTTGGGCCTTTGGCTGCTTCACAGTCTGCTCATATTTTAGGACCTGAGCCTGTATAGGTTATGGTTATGGTTATGGTTATGGTTCTGTAATAGCTAAATCATTTGGAAACCATGTGTGCCACTATTTGGAGACTCTTCAAGAGATGAGATTGAAAATGTGAACAATCTCTTGCCACTATTGTTCTTCTCCTATTTTTTGCATGGCTTTGTGCCAAATCTGGTATGACCTGGGTCATGCCTATGGCCATGTGTGGTTCAGTTGGTATTCCAGGGAAAAAATTGGTGGAAAAAAAAAAAAAAACAAAATTTTCATTGTCCCAAAAATTAACTTTTAATATTTTCTTTATTTGAAGTGCTACCTAATCATTTGTTTTTGTTCAGGGTAGGCTACCGGTGGATCCTGCAACTTCTTGCCCTTTGCTTTTATGCCATGCTACTTTTGCCAGGCTTTCTCCAAGGTGTGTTTCTGGTGATGTTGTCTGCATGATATTTTATTGATTAGTTGCAAGTTGGGTTGGTTTTCATTGAAATCTTGATCATAGATAATTTAGTATTGATAGGCTAAATTAACTAGTGGACTTGACCTTAGTATATCCCTACGTTTGGTTTACACTGGAATTATTATTGAAATTAAGTAACAGAAACAGAGTCCACTGAGTCCACTAGTTAATTTAGCCTATGGTCCAATACTTGATTATCTATGATCAAGATTTCAATGAAAACCAACCCAACTGGACCAACCTAGATAAAACAGTTGACATTATATGAAAATGTTATGCATGATTATTTTACCTTCTATTCAGAGTCTGTCTGTGTGTTTCATCCCAACTTTAGGTTGAGTTTTGTACATCTTACAGTTTTGTCATGGGATTTAGCCTCTTGTATCCAGATTAATGGAAGATTTTCAATCTTTGACAGTTGCATATCACTATTTCTTTTCAAGCCAAGTCCGCCGGAGTGTTGTTTATGGGGATCAACCTAGAAACAGGTATTTGATCTTGAGATTCTGGTTTTGTGCTCCATTTTAATATTTAAAAAACTGTCAAGTAAATGTGTTTGTGCCATTGATTGTTTTTGCAATTTTGAGCAGGCTGGATCTATTTTTACCAAAAAACAGTGATGGCCCAAAGCCAGTTTTGGCATTTGTAACTGGTGGAGCTTGGATTATCGGGTGAGCAAGAGAGCTAGCTTCTCCATGATGTACTACTGAACTTGACATATAACATTTTATTGTTATTGACCTACATTGAATACTGAAAACTACACTGGTACTCCATGCATCTACTAAAGCTTGTAGTTTGCTTCATAGTATCTTATTGACAAAATGGGGTGCAAAGGCCTTGAGAATATTGCTTAATTTTAAATCTTTTTAGTGGAATAAGTTTCTTCTGGATACTGTGGTTGAATTGATCTTCCCTTTTAGTTACAGTGACTAAGACAGCCAGACGTGTCTGGAATTCAAATGCATGGCATGTCTTTTTGAACTCGTAGTGACCTGACCGATACTTGTCTGGAATTGTATCTCAGAAACACAAGGGGCCGTTGAGTAATTTAAAAAATGCTTGGGGTATATGAACGACACTCAGTTGAATGCAGACATGACATCTGTCTACTTTATATATTATGAGAAACTTTAGTTATTTTAATTACAGAAAATCCTCGCAGAAAATTGGGGTGGGAAATCAAATGCACAGTCACTCTTTCAAGTGGTAGTAATACCATCTAGGCTGGAAATTCTAATATTTCAAACTAGAAACTTTTAGGGATTATTTAGAGGTAATTGTAGCTCACTCTTTGAAGTTCATTTTGCACTTCAAAACTAAAGTAAGTTATGACGTAAAAGCTTACTAAGACAAATCCAAGCTTTGTTGGCCTGTTTTTTCTTTCCACCCCAAAACACCCCCCCCCCCCCCCCCCCCCCCCCCCTCTTTCCCTTTTTCTGTTCTGGACAGCATTTCAAGATAGAATATGTACATCTAAATATATTAGATTTAGCCATGTCTGATAGCAAGAAAAATTACTGTTAGTGTGGTAGGTAGATGTGAGTGTGTTAGGTGAGTATTAGTGTGGTAGGTGAGTGCTATAGTTAGTGCCCCATATAGTTAGTGATATAGTTAGTGCTCCATTATGGTATAGTGCTCCATTATGGCTCCATTGTATCCCATTTCTCTCTATAAAAGAGAGCTCTTGTAAGAACATTAGATATCAATCAATAATATCAATACATTAATTTCCTTCATGGTATCAGAGCAGGTTTAGAACCTATTATTTTCGTTTCACCGGCGGGCGGCAATCTCGCCTTGGCCGCCCGCCGGACCTCAAGCCCCTCCACATGTATTGCACCTGCTACTGAAAAACATTCACCTGCTCGTGCTCCATCTGCCTCATTCTTCTGGGCATATGTTACCAGTTTCTCCCCAAGCTGTTCAACCTTTGGTTATGGCTTCTTCAAACCACCAGCAGGTACAGCCACACCAAAAATCAGTGAATCAAACTAAGCCACTTGTTCAAAGAGTGTTTCAACAGACTCCTCAACTTGAGTAGCTGAAGATCTTTCTTCAATTCAGGGGTGAGGGTTTGGGCAGGCATGTCAAACCAATTCTTCCCAGCAGCAAGATTGTTGATGTTGGAAACCACGATGAGACCACCAGTGCCTGCCTGTTTCTTAGCTTCTGCCCCTAACTTCGATATTTCTTGGTCATAATCAAATGAGTTTCTCAAACCAATGCTGTTTAAGATCTCTCTCAATTTCCTCAAGTCAATGAAGCCTGGTTTGCATTGTAAATTGCAAGGTTAAAAAGTGCTGTTACAGCGTCCCTTTTCCCGGCTGTATTGCCTTCTCCGAGGAGCCCTACCAATGCTTGAATGGCTCTGGGATGAGCACCAATGATCACTTTGTGATCATCTATTATAGACAAGCTGAAGATTGCTGCTGCTGCGTTTTTTTTCTCTTGCCTCCATGTTTTTCCCTGATTGTAGAACTTCTATGATGCTGTCAATTGCACCAGCTGACATTATTAGTGTCTTGTTGTTGTCAAAAATGGACAGGTTGAGGAGGGCAGTGACTGCATTTTCTTGAATTCTTGGGTCGGGGGAACCAAGTAATGTCACCAAAAAGGGAATTGCTCCTGCCTCGGCAATTAATCTGCGATTATCCATTCCGGTTTTTGCAAGTAACCGAAGCTCATAAGCTGCTTGCCTTTGGATATCCAGAGATCCAGTCGCCAGTTTGCCCACCAGAAACTCTGCTGTCATTTTTGACAGCATCGTTGGCTGTTTTTTGTGGTGGAAATGTGATCGATTGCTTTCTCACTCGTCTTTCTCTTGCTGTTGCTTCTCTCCAATCTTGAAGAAGATGAAGATGTTGTACCATCAATTACAGGGATATTGTTCTCCTGACACCATTGATGGACCAAACACTTGAGTGCATAATTGGGTATGAGGGCCAAATGAATTAGCCTCTGCCTGTTTTTTGGGCATGTGTGGTGCCCTAAATTTATCCACTGGGCGATAGAATTTCGATCATAAGTTTGCCCTGATGCTACTATCACAGGGTCCCTCATCAAGTCAAGTGAAATGGGGCAGCGAAATTCATCGGGTATAATAACATTGATTGTGAAGATGAAGAATGATGATCTTGATGCCTAAATGATGCTGTCCGCTGCCTCAAGTCTTCATTGTTTTTTCTCTTTTTGATGGAAGTCCGGCACACCTTTTGATAAGATTGGGCACGCCTTTTGATGGCACGCCTTTTGAGGGTGCGACTTTTTATGGGTCCGACAAGACTCTGTAAACTGTCCCGACATTGATTCCGGTTAGCTCCTATATGGGTCCGACAAGACTCTGTAAACTGTCCCGACATTGATTCCGGTTAGCTCTTATATGGGTCCGACAAGACTTGGTAAACTGTCCCGACATTGATTCCGGTTAGCTCCTATATGGGTCCGACAAGACTCGGTAAACTGTTCCGACATTGATTTCGGTTCTGTGCTACAACGGTTCGACACAGCCATATAGTGTCTTCTACAACGGTCCGACATGACCCCGTAAACTGTTTTCTACAACGGTCCGACATGACCCCGTAAACTGTTTTCTACAACGGTCCGACATGACCCCATAAACTGTCTTCTACATCGGTCTGCCATAACCATACGGTCTTCTACAACGGTCTGACACGACCATACAGTGTCTCCTATCCACTTTTATTTTATTTGTCAGATTATCTTCCTGTTTTGTTATTTTCTCTCCAAACTCAAGTTGGTTAGTACCTATCCTCCTTGAGTTTGAGGGGGGCTGTTAGTGTGGTAGGTAGATGTGAGTGTGTTAGGTGAGTATTAGTGTGGTAGGTGAGTGCTATAGTTAGTGCCCCATATAGTTAGTGATATAGTTAGTGCTCCATTATGGTATAGTGCTCCATTATGGCTCCATTGTATCCCATTTCTCTCTATAAAAGAGAGCTCTTGTAAGAACATTAGATATCAATCAATAATATCAATACATTAATTTCCTACAATTACTAACTTATAATTTTTGTGATCAGATTTAGTGTTGATTATTATTATTATTATTTTATTAAATTTATTTATTTATTTAATTTTTTATTGTTTGAAGTTGAGGGTCAGTTTTATGCTTGAATGGCTAATGTTCATGTTGTGCTGTTAAAAGTGACAACATTTGACTTTGTAGCCACAGAAATTTCTAACCATTTATAAGCATGCATTTTTGTCACTTTACTACTGTTGATAGCTGAAATAATTCCCCTTGCACCATATGAAACAATCTTCATTTGTAGCATTGAAGTCTGTAGTTTTCTGTCTGCAGGTACAAAGCATGGGGTGCTCTTCTAGGAAAACAGTTAGCAGAAAGAGACATCATAGTAGCATGCATTGATTACAGGTGATTTTTTCAGTTCAAGCACTACCATGCTGTAGTCCATGTTCCACATATCTGTGTATGCATTTTCTAACAAAGTTGAAGTATACTGACAGACACATGGATGCTGTTGGACTGACACTTGTACACACACCTTTTTTATTTTCTTCTTTTTTTTAATCCTTTTTTATGGAAGAGATGTGGTTTCACACCAAACTGCTCATTTCTTCATTAATAATTTATTCACTGTAGATATTATAGAAGCAATATGATTTACCTTTGAAGTGGATGTCCATAATTAGTGAACACTGTTAATATCAGAAAGTGATGAAAGTTATTTGATCCCTTGTTCACCAACCTCTGGAATAATGTCCTGTGCCTTGGTCATTATTCCTTTTTTGTTGATTTATACATTCAAATGATCATTTAATTGTGTTGAATTTGGCATTGAAATTGATTAAAGTTTGCATTTTACCTTGTTGCCTAAATGATCAGGCTTCAGGCCATCAAAATCAGCTGTACGTTCATTTGATAAAAGTTCTACATACTACTGTACTAGTCACATTTTACATGTCTAATGCCAATCCATGTGACATAATCTTACAGTTGACATGTGAGTGCAGAAATTTTCCTCAGGGGACCATAAGTGATATGGTTGAAGATGCTTCTCAAGGGATATCATTTGTGTGCAACAATATTGTTGAATATGGGGGTGACCTTAACAGGTATGAGAGTCATTTGTTTGTTATCATATGCTTTCTGATCTTCCACTATGTCATGCTCTCTACATTGCATGCTCTCATGTAGGATTTACTTAATGGGGCAATCAGCCGGTGCGCACATTTCTGCATGTGCTCTCTTGGAACAGGCAATTAAAGAATCCAAAGGAGGGAGCATCTCTTGGAGTGTCTCCCAGATAAAAGCCTATTTTGGATTATCTGGCGGGTGAGTATGATTATTAGTGGATGTTAGTTATTGTTGCTGTTGAGAAGCTTATTTGTAAACTATGATGTTTCTTGTGCAGGCTTGTGCTCAGGTCCTTTTTAAAGCTTATTTTTTATGTTTCTATTTTGTTCAGTTTTTTATTGCATTCTTCGTAGATCAGCAGCCATAATAGACCATGACAATTAATTATTTGACATTGGATTACATATTTCAACATTTCCTTCAACTTCCAGGTACAACATACCCAACTTGGTTGATCACTTCCATGGTCGAGGCCTCTATCGCTCCATCTTTCTAAGGTTCCAAACATTATTATTTTTTTATGATGCTGCTACCATCACATAATATTATTAAATTTTGAATTTTTTGATTGTGTCATGCTTATTGCCCCATAGAACTAATGTGTTGATATATCATTACAGCTTAAATGGAAGGGAACAATCATTGCAACATTTTTCTCCTGAAATTAGGATACAGGACCCAAGCCTAAAAAGTGCTGCTGGTATGCTGCCCCAATTTATTCTTTTCCATGGAACTGCAGATTATTCCATTCCATCAGATGAAAGGTTTGAATCCTTCCTAAAGCTTGCCAAGAGTTTTTTTTTTCTTTTCTTGCAGGTTATTATACCTCCTCCATTGTAGTAAAGCTACTTAACCATCTCCACTTTCATGCATAACACAACAGACATTTTTTAACAACATTTTGTAATTGCCATTTTTAAGTTGTGATTTTGCAATCATGAACTAAGTCCCACATGGCCTAGGTACAAAAGTATTGTGCATTATATAAGTGTGAGGGCACCCTCACATCAACAACCAACTTTTGGGGTTTGAGTTCTACCCAAAACTATGCAAACATGGTATCGGACCTCAAGTTGGGAAAGGTCTTGGGTCGAAGTCTCTCCATTTTCATTTGCTACCCGTTTGCATTCTATCTTCACTATATCTATGGATAGCTGAGGGCATTCTCCTTGTTCATCTCCACGTGTACGCAAGAGAGAGTGTCGGATAGCTTGATTTATATTGTTGGATCCATTTACCAACAACTTGAGCTTTTGAGACAACTGGTGACTTAAAATGATCAAAATACCCAAATTATATTTCACACTCCTCACAGTTGTCAAATGTGAAAGTTTGCATTGTCAAGTGGCACTATCATTCCAAAAGAATTTCAAGCTATTTCATCTCTCAAGATAAATTATAGAGCCAACAAAATCATGAACTGAGCATATTACTTGCATGTGTCTCCTTTGATGTAAACATTAATTTTTAATCATTGCACTGGTTTTTTCTTCTTCTTTAAATTTTCTTATGGGGGGGTCCATTCTATTCGTTTTCCTTCTGTGCTATTCAGTGACGTAGCATACAACTTTTTCTTTTTCTTGTCACTGCACATAGAATAACCAGACTTCCAAATTTCTAATGCTATTGTCATGTTTCTATTTGCAGTAAAAATTTTGCAGATGTTCTCCAGAAAGTAGGAGCTAAAGCAGAACTAATTTTGTATCCTGGAAAAACTCATACGGATTTATTTCTTCAAGTGAGTGATATTTTGGTCCCTAGCTTCTAGTTGTTTCTGGTTGTAACTATAATGAGCAATAGATTGTTAATGCAGGTTAGGGTGCGCTCATTTGAAAAGCTGTATAGTTGTAACTTTTAACTTTTGCATCTCTTTTTCACTTTGATTAAAGGTTAGGATATTAGCCAATGTCATTAATTTGGTCTGAAGCTAATAACCAGAAAGGAGAAGTTAAAAGCACCCATTTGAAATTCAGTATTAAATCTGAGTGTTTCAAAACTAATTTTCCAAATGCAGGTTATCTAAATTTATTTCTCAAACTCAGGTCATTTCAAAACACTTCTTCACAGGGAAATAAGTTCAAAAGTGTTTGGCTTTGGGAATTTTGATTGGAAAAGAAATGGGTTAGGTAAAAACTCAGGAATGAAATGCTGTTCATCTAATTACACCCTAATTCTTCTTCTTCTTCTTCTTCTTTTTCTTATTTTTGTATGCAGGATCCTATGAGAGGTGGTAAAGACGAGCTCTTTGAGCATGTGGTTTCTTTGATACATGCCGGTGATAAAGAAGCTCTTGCAAAAGATGCCATAGCACCTCCAAGTCCTCGCCTTGTTCCTGAATTTCTATTGAAGTTGGCTCATACTGTCAGCCCATTTTAAGCCTTCCAGTTTTAAGGTTTATTATTGATGATTGTTTGTCATTATAGTGTTGTTACAGCATCCGAGTTTGTCTGTAACTTCCTAGAGCTCTTTCACCTGTATTATTTTCTTAGTTGAGTTTATCGTTAGTTGAGCATGAGATACACAGAAATATGTCTCTATTGAGAATTTATCGATAGGGAACCAGGCCATATTCCTTTATTTATTATTATTTTTGAACCCGTAAGCTTCTAGTAAGGTACATAAACTCTGGCCGGTAGGTTTGTGTATCATGATTCAATGTTATTGGATTTGTGTCCAATAGAACGAATTGTACACATGATTCATTGCTATTTAATGCCAACATTGTTGTTTAAACCTTCATATTTTTGCAAAATATTTGTTTGTAATAAATATTTATGTATTGTGTTTCGCTACTAATTTAAAAAAATTTGTATTATATTATTGTTGTTGATCATTATTATTTTTTATTTCAAATTTGTGATTAACAAGTGTCCCTGCTAAATAATTTGTTGGCTCCGTCACTATAGCATCCCAATTTTGACAACTCTGATCACTAGGGTTACTGTCTTACTTAAGCAGGATGCATAAATACAAATTACAGCAAAAATAATGCTCAGTGTCTTAGGCCAAGTTTGGCATAACTTAAATAATACAAAAGGTTAAAAGGTCACTATCTTATTTAAGTCACATCATCTTGTTTAAATCACATCACATCAAATCCAAGTCAAACCCAACTCATATAAGCCAATAAGTCAAAAAGTACACTTTTTTAGAACATCCCAAACCAACCTTTAATTTTGAGTCATATAATATAGTATGTTTAATACAATTTTTCCAAAGTTGAAAGTTTATAATAGAAAATAAAATTAAAAGCAACTCTCTCATTTTCTAAATAATCAATTTGGAAAATATAAAAAATAAAATAAAAAATCATAGTTTCAATCTTATAATAAAATAAATTCTAAGTTATTTATTTTGTCACTTTAAATATTAAACTTTTGATTCGTTTTCAATTTAAATTATTTTTCTATCTTCATTAAGTAAAATTGATGAAAAATAGTTATCTTACTCATTAAACTTAAACTTAATAAAAAAAATATTTTAAATATTTTATATATTTGCTTTGAGTTTAATAACTAAAATATTAATTTTTTTGTTAATTTTACTTAACAAAAATAGATAAATAATTTAAATTTAAAATTTTTAAATTAATAAAATAAAAAACCCAAAATTAATTTTGCTATAAGATTCAATCTTGAAATTTTTTATACCCTAATTAATTTTTAGGGAAAATTAGTCTAGGGTCCCTCTCCCACTTTTCGTAATGGAAGAAATCCACAAAATTATTTTTTGATGTCTAAGGTCCGTAAACATATATCAGATAAATTTGACTCTCTCTCTCTCTCTCTCTCTCTCTCTCTCTCTTCGCTGCTCCTCCACCCTCCTCTACGACATCTTCCTCAACACCTTTTGATCCGACTCCTCCCTCCGCTCCGCCACCGTCGCAGACCTTCGTGCCGCCCGGATCCGCGACCCCGCCTGCCTTTTCTGTAAATTTCTGATTGAACAGCTGAACGCAGAGTTCACTCGCGACACCTTCGATGGCAACCAAGTCTTAGAGCTAAGATACGAAGCTTACTTGCCAATGGCGATTTGCTGCACCAAATCCATCTGTTCATCGGCTCGTTCCTCTTGGAATCTCCACTTCATCGCCATCGCTCACTGCCTCGGCCCCATTCTAGTCGGCCACACCAGCGTCTTCAAAGCTTGAAGAGTTTCTAAACATTCTTCTCGCCAACACTGGTTGCCTTTTTGTCAAGACCATAAGCAATGGCAACGATAGTGGGTTCATTGATGATACGCATCACATTGAGACCAGCAATTACACCAACATCCTTTGTTGCCAGACGTTGAGAATCATTGAAGTAGAAATTCCCTCAGCTGCAAACTGCTTGTCCTCACCCTTTTAGTTGACAGCATCGTCAAAGAAATTTGGTTAAAACACATTTGATAAATTCCGAAGTCAGAGAAATTTGGTTAAAACACATTCCGAAATCAGAGAAATTCCGAAGTCAGAGAAATTCAAAATTTCTCTGGAAATAAATCCAGGAATTTCTGTGGAGAAAAATTCCGAAGTCGCTTCGCAGTCTGGAATAGCGTTGCAATATGTTTACTAGCAATCAGGCACTACTGGAAGTGGAGATAATTGCACATTGAATCTAGACGTGATGGCCATCTCTACATTCTCAATGCAACAAGCAATAATATACACAATGTAACTGATGCATAACCACCTACAAAGAAAACAAAGATTTATATGGTGAGACTTGACGTGGACGGAATTGTCAGAGCTTATTCACATACATTGGATTCGAATGGTAAATGGTCGATTTGGTGGAATTCTACGATGAATAAGTGCGATGCTTTAGGTCAATGCGGCTTTAATGGGTTCTGTGTTCTACGGGATACCAATGCTGATTGTAAATTAGTTAAACTGAACCCAGAGAAATTTGAATTTTCTCTAGGTTGAATCTAGAGAAATTCTTCAGAAGTCCAAATTTTCTGTGGACAAAATTTCTCTGGACTAATTTTCTCTTGACCAAATTTCTTTGGATCAACTTGAGAGACCTTAGACATTATGAAAATATTGAGTGTCCTTTTATGCTGTAAAATCTTAATACCAAGGACCTTAAAAAAAAATTTCCTAATTTTTACGACTTAAATTTATCTAAAAAATTACAAGCATAAATAATAATAATAATAATAATAATAATAATAAAATTACAAGCAAATTCAAAAGATGGCACTATTTATCCCCTCGGGCAAGGCATCATCTCGGCTATGATAGCCGCGTGAACCGGGCGGTTAACTCTTCACTCTGAGTTTTGTCTCTACACGACTCCCACGTTAATTGACTCGACATGGAAATCGTTTAGACTGTTACACCACCACACACTTCAAGGCCCAATGTTTTTCTATGTAGTCTAGTCCAATTTAGAATAATAATAAGGGTAAATTACGCTTTGGCCGGTGGCCACTTTGTCACTTTTATTTTAAACTTATTTTTTCTCATTTTGATATTTTTATATTTCAAATATTTTCATTTTATTCTTAAAGTTAATTTTTATTTAAAATTAAACTAGAAATGACAAATTAACACTTACGTAATATAAAAATATTTTATTGTATATAATTTATATGTTTGACATAAATTTAAATTCTAATATAATAATATAAATTTTTATGCTATTAATTTTAAGAATGAAGTGCAAAAAAATTGAAACATAGAGAATTAATTTATTTATTTTAAAAAAAAAAAAATTTTAAGTGCCAAATAAAAAGAGACCAAAGGGAAAAAATATAATTTACTCTAATGATAAATAATATATAATAATAAAAAAAAAAAACGAAGATTCGTATGAACCAAAGGTCGGTGGTTCGATATCGTATCCAATTGTCATGGTTAACCCAACCGAGTCCAGATCCACTCCAGCCAAAGAATCCCTCCTGTCCTCCGGTCAAGGGTCACGATTTGACCACGTGACCCTTTGAAGATCTATGGCTCAGATAAAAAAAATAAACAAATAAATTTGGGTTTCTTCATTTCGACCCAGCAGTTCCAATGCCTCTCTTCCCATCTACAAAAACAGTGCCTCCAACAGTTCCACCACTCTGTGAGTTCACAGAAATGAAGCTGAAAGTGAAGAAACAAGACCAGATACAAAAACCCATTGCCAAAACCAGAGAACCCATCTTGAAAATTCAGGAAAATTTTGAAGAGCTCTGTCACTAATCCATCTCCTAAATGGGTTGTGAAAGGGAGGCCATTGGAGGGAAGAAGAAGTTGGGCGGCTACAGAATTTGCAATTGGAGGTGGAGAAGAACGAATATATATATATAATTAGTATTTTTTTTTTCTTTTTTTAACAAAGAGAACGAAAATAAATTCTATTTTGCATTGGAAAATTATACCAAAGATTTTTGAATAGTGAAAAGTTTGTTGAGAGGCAACTCTGTAGGAGAGGTGGTAGGGTGGGCCATTAATTTATGATGCTTTGCTTCAGGAAACAGAAAACAGGGGTTGCTCAGCTCAAGGAGTCCGGATCCTGAGCTTGGTTCACCGTCGATGTTAGCCGCCGATCGTCCTCGATGTTTGCCGTCGACTTCGCCAATCGCCAGAGCTTGGAAGGAGGGAAAAAGAGCTTCGAAGAGGAGGGAAAATGGACTCCTGAGTGTTGAGGGAAGCTTTGTGCTGGGTCGAAATGAAGGACCCCAAATTTTTTTTTTTTTTTTTTATATTTAATCTGAGCCGTAGATCTTCAAAGGGCCACGTGGCCAAATCGTGGCCCTTGACCGGAGGGACAGGAGGGACTCTTTGGCTGGAGAGGATCCGGACTCAACCGGACCACCATCACCCATTTCTATATCACAATCGCAGAGACCTAGGGTTCGAAAGTTCTTCGCTTCAATAGTCTTCCAGAACTCGTAATCTCTGTTCGATTTCACCTAATTCAAACTCGAGAAGTTCTAATGATCGCAATTGTTCGCAGGTCTCTCTCCTGTATATATATTGATAGATTGATAATCATGAATATCATCAATTTTATATGCTTGATTTCTGTTTCCATTAGGGTTTTGATAAAAATTGTTGTTTCATTGTGTATGCAATTGTAAGTAGAAATTATGACTTCATATGTTTACTACACAATGTTAAGTTATACATATATATAGATATATAATGGATTGTTTTAGGAATGTTGTGCGTCTTTGAGATAACCCTACAAAGTTTATGAACAATGAAGAACATTTGTAGTTAATCAATGGAAATTTTCATACCCAAGGAAAAAAAATTTAAAAAAAATTCTTGTTGTGTTTTATCTTATTATGATTATGACATCATGCTTTGGTTTTGGTTTATTTAAAGTTGAACCATTGACTCTTGGAGTCTTTTTCCTCTGGGTTTATGGAGTGGTCCATGACTTCATATTTTTAAAGGTTAATTATGTTGACCTACCTTGAGGTTTTGCCTAATTGCAGGGTTCTCCCCTAAGGTTTAAACTAATTGTTGGAATCTCTCTTGTAGTTTCAATAATTACACTAACCTCCCTGATTTTGAAATTGATGTACAAACACCTGTTTATGTTATCTAATCATAAAAAACTTGACAGAAATGGATGATATCATTAATTTAGTTGTTAAAGTACCAATCTTGCCCTTGAGTAATATTGAAATCTCATATGAAGTGAAAAGGGGCCAGCGTAGCACCCATGGGCATGACCACATTGGATCACAACCCATTTTCATCTTCTACCTCTAGTAGTCCAGTACAATGGCCAACAATGAGAGTGGCATGTTTTGAAGGGCGAGTTTAAATTTTTATCCATTTTGGATCTTCAGTATTCATCAAAATTAAGAAAAAGGAGGAAAAATCCAGAATTTAGCATAATCAGGTATTGTTATATTAATAGGGGCACATTACTTGATTAAATCCCATGATGATGAACCCCTCGGTCATCATAGGTTTGCATTTGCTGGATTGTCTACATGAATTTCAACATCATCCAAGTCAAGAAGGTGGAAAAGTTTCTGGAGCATCTCACAGGTGGCCCCATCCAGAAACCTAAAGATGAACAGTTAGGGTAATTTAATACGTATTGTTTCCCCTATAGAGTTCCCTTCCTTGGCAGGGACATGTTCCCGTCAATGTTACCAGAAATACTAATATCCTAGCATATTATGTTTTGGAACATACTTTCCGAAATATGGTACACCTTTGTTCCAAAATGATAATTTAGTGATGTAAAGTGATCCCAATTTTTTTCCCAATATATTCTCAAAGGTTTTCTTAAGGTCGGATATAATGAACTAAAGTATAAGGTGAGTGAAGTTTTGACAAAATAAAACATAAAAAATGAGTCATAATGCTCACGGAAATGTGTTAATAGATTATTAATTTGGGGAAAGAAAACCTACATTTTAATGGATGTCTAATTGTCAAAAGAAATAACTTTAGAAGTACCTTAATTTCTTATAGTGTAATCTATACAAGTCTACTCTTATTGTACCGTATTTTAGAGCATGTGACATACTAGAACAATCCATGATATCCTGGTAACATAGGTTCCAGTTGCTTGCATCTGATTGCTGAGAGTGGAAGTGCTTTTAGAAATTCTATCATATTTCCAGCTTTGGCTGAATCATTGATTGATCAAAGTAACTGACCTTTATTCTTCTTGTCTGAATGCTACTAAAGTTGCAATTATTTTGGGATTCCAGATTCTTTTGTATTCTAACTTCTGTTATTCTTTGAAAGTTTTAATCATAAGATGATAAAATAATCAAGATCATGAATGTATCCTTCTTAAATTATATTACTTACGTAATTCTATTGAATTGCAACTTTTGCAGATGAATAAACCCTCATAAACTGCATGATGGATGTAAAGGCATACACGTTGGGGCAGGTATGCAACCAGGTTGCAAGCCAGTTTGTGAGCAATGATTCACACGTTCCCCAGCTGCGTGAGATTGATTTTCATCAACACTCCATACATGGAGATTCTCTAGCTGATTGGTACAAGGATCCTAGAATGAGTCATGTTAATGAATTTTTCAGGAATAAGACGTAAGTTTTTAATGTTTACATGAATTGCATTATTAAGGTCCCTGAGAATGTCAAATCTGCTATAATAAAAATATATATTTCAGTTTGTGTTCTGTATTTTTTATTTACCTTTCTATATCTTATCAAATTTCTTCTGCAGTACCAAACATTCTATGCTGAAAACAAACCGTGAGTGGGGACAGTGGACATCTGGTCATGTTCCTGTCTCTCAAAGTCAGCTATCTGTTGATGGTGCTTCAAAGGTATTTTAGAATAAGTAAACAAAATTCAGTATAACAGGTTATTTTCATTTGTTATGCAGTGATTTGCTTTGCTTAGCTCTTTTTTTCTTTTTCTTTTTTTGTACTGGCATGTAAGATCAGTACTCTGCTGATTTTTTGCAATATCATATTATTTTAAATAATCTTTTAGTATGTAATTTCTTGCTTCTAATAGTTAGGTCAGCTGATATATTAGAAAATTGGTCTCGTCTTTCGTGCACTAAGCCCCCCCTCTCTTCTCCCGAGGGTTTTATGAAGTTGGGGTCCAGTCGTTAGCTTATTAATGCTTCATTCTTTTCTGGGGAATAATGTATTTATTTATATAGATCTTGAACCTTGTGGAGTGTTATTAGTGAAAGTTTTTGTCTGATTTTCTAAGTCACCTGAGCTCATGTATTTTCAATTGGTTCTTAGGAGTGCATGAACCAGAAGATACCGCCTCGTCGATTGCAATTGCAAAACATGATCCAGCATGAAATATCTGGTGCTAGCTTCTCCAGTCAAGTAGCCCACTGTCTTACATCCCCGTTTGTCAACTCAAATTCACCATACCCTGTGGTTGATTACTCCATGGTTGTTAGGAATAACAGTAACACATTGCAGACCAATAATGTTAATGACTCTAGCTTCTTTGAAGGTAGATCATTTGGCTCTTCGAAGGGTAAATTGATTAAACGATCATTATGCTCATGTATTGGGTTGTTCTGTAATTATATCTCATTAGTTAATAAATATTTACTTGCAGGATCTCCTTGTGATGGTTATAACCGGGGAGTTGCCACTACATTCATGGGCACAAGGCATGTTGCTAGTGGGATGGTTCCTTCTCCTGAGAAAATCTCATCCATCACAGCATGTTCTGATGCGGATATGCATTCTGATACTGGACCTTTTGATGGTGCACCAACTTTTCCTAGTAGTAGCTTACTATCTGAGTCATCATCAGAAAACTATGTCCGACAGAAGCATCTTAATGAGGGTACGTTCTCTAATTATTTTGCTAAAATTCTCCAAATTATAAAACCTTGAACAATGCCCAACATTTTAATTGAAAGTTTCTCTTATTGCATTTGCTTCTGTAGAAGTATATTTTGACCTTTTTAATTTTGGATGTTGTTAACAAGAGTGCCTTAGGGTACTCGTTAACAAGCTTGAAATAGTTGTACATTCTTTGTAAGAGTGTGTGCCATAAAGAATGTACACCCATTTTAAGCTTTGTTAACCAATGCCCTTAGGGCACTCAACTAGACCCTTTTATTTTTTGTTTTTCCTTGAGTATTTCTCTGTTTGTTACCTTGTGGAACTACACTTAGTGTTGGTATCCTAAATAATTTGGAGCAAGCACCTCGTTTTCTCCCAAGCAAAAAAATTATTTCAGACACTGTACGACTGAACCTTGATCACCATCTCAAACTTGTCCCTGTACAATGTGTGTACACTAATTTGGACCCACTACTCAAGAGTGTACCCCAAATTCCTGTAATCACCCACAAACCACAAGTATTGGTTAAGCTTGTAAGACTACAAGAAGAGTTGAACCCAAGATGCCCGAGTTTATGGCTCACTCCCTTACCCATTGGCCTACGCATGTGGATTCTTCATTGAAATTTGTTTTTCTTTAGATGCTTTTGGGAGACTTACATGACTGAGGCAAAATTGGGATTGGTGGCACCTATGTCCTCATGAAAGTGGCACCAATACCTTATTGTTACAGATGAGACCAGTTCACCCATCCTTGGCAACTCTTCTCTCTTCCTTTATTTATTTATTTATTTTTATATAATTTTGTTTTTGTTTTTGTTTTTGTTTGCTTTTTAAATTTTCTTGTCTTGGCCGGCATTCTTTTTCTCATGGCTTTATTTGCTTTTTGAATGATTATTTTCGCCAGGTGAGTTAAATTTGATCAAACATGAAGGTTTCATGGAGAATAATCAGAATGTTTATTCGGAGAGGGTTCCATTATTTTTTAGGGAAAACTCGGAGTTACCTTTTCCAGACTTGCAGAACCTGCAGAAGGATGCACAGAGGATTCCTGAAGCATCTGATATTTTTCCTCGTGCAAATTTAGATATTTCAAAACCAACTTGTGAGGATTTATTGGAACCCAAGCCGCAGATGCCAGGATCTCATCAGTTCCATCAGCAGCACCAAGATGAACGTTTGAATGAGATAGCGCCGCGGAAAACGTCTAAAGAGTTGTATCTTTGTTCAGAACAATCACATGGTGTTAAACATGTTGCTTCAGAAAGTTATGCAATCCTTTTTGGTCCAACTGGAGCTGCCAAAGTTGTGCATTCAAGTGATCTAACGTTTAAAAGAATTCTAGTTTCTTATATGAACTACAAGAGAATGCATGTAGATGGAAATCAAGTTTCCTTTATGAAACATATGCATGCGACATTATGTAATGAGAGCACATGCTACTGTGACCAGTATTCTGAGCTAGTTTCCCATTTTGATAACTGTCATTGTTGGGAGTGCAACATATGCAAGCCTGTCCGAAGGTTTTGTGTTACTGGTAAACCTCTTGGGGGATCTAGAAAACAAGAAAAAGTTCACTTTGAGGGTTCCTGTGACACAGATTTTAGTTGTACTCCTGTCCCTACTGAAGATAATCTGCCTCCTCCTAAACGTCTGAAGATAGGGAATCCTGGTTCCTTAGAAACTGGGGTTTCTTATGTAGTTGCCTCTTCAAAGAATCAACCTTGTGAACCTGAAAAACTCTCACACTTGCAGCAATTGCCTGATGCTCCTGTATCAAATAATTTAGATGAAATGGAGATTAAAATGGGAGTGTCAACTCCCCTTCAAGACTCCATAAGCACTACTAGTTCAAGTAGGAATAATGTTACAGAAACTGCACAGAGGTCTGACTTAAAGGGTACACCCATTCATCCTGAAGAGTTCATTGGTTGTTCTAAAGAAGGGGAGACAGTCCATGAGTGCATTAGTGAGGTTAGAAACAATGTCATGGATAATTTTCAAAAATCTGAAGAGCTCATTGTTGATCATAAAGTGGAGGAGAGAGAAGTCAGGACCAAATCTGACCAGGCAAACGTAGAGACAAAAAGTGATTTGATTGCACCAGCAGCTAATTCAGAAACGAAGACGGAGGAGCCAAAGATAATGGGTGTGTCTTTGATTGAGTTTTTCACAGTAGAGGAAATGAAGGAACATTTATTGAGTCTCAGGCAGTGGGTTGGTCAGGTTTGTACATCACTTTATGATTTCTGCTGCTTTTGATTTGCTTTAATTATTCTTTTGGATTGTATATATCATTAGGATTAGCATAATAAGGACTTTTAATAGATTGATCCATTTGAAGGTTTTCCCTATACTCAACTTAGTGAAGCCACATTTCAACCACTTTGTCCTAGCTGAAGAAGTCTTTTCTTGAGATCATGTTCTTTCTCACAACTTACATTCATATCTTGTTGGTCTATCTCTTGTTCTTGAGGCTTCAACTTCTCCCTCTTAGTGGTGTTGTCCTTGTTATTTGACACAAACATTCAATTCGTGTTAGCCAACCAATCATATATTGTCTTCATTGTGCTCAATTGGACTATATAAGAAGCAAAGGAGGAATATTTAACATACCTTATTTTTACCTAGTGTTAGCTTGAGTTGCATCTCCTGACACCCACAAAAAGGGAGGTGCAGAATTCAAGTCCCTGTTAGGACCCACTCTATCAGAAAAGAACTAATCTTTGTAATTTAGTTCCCAGGACTTGCTGTTGTCATTTTGCCTCAGAGAAATTTATTTGCACCTCATTTGTGTAAGGTTCTTGTTCTTTAAAATGTATGCAAAGAAATATATAAATAATATTAGATTGTATATTTTTTTACATAACATGTTAAACAGATACATAAAATATATTAACATGTTACCATGTCCTTGCCATGTTGTGCTCTACTTTTTTAAGATTTGCTGTCAGTGAGTTCGTATTGTGTTGTGCTAAGCTAAGAAGCACCGACACTCCAAGATGAGTGCTATGTTCATGTTCTTGTCCAACACAGCAGGGACACACATGTCAATGTCACATCACATCACATCACATGGCATGTTCAATTTTTTTAATTATTAATTTTTTATACTAAACGTCAGGGACCTCATGCACACGCGTGTTCGTAAATAAAATATATAAAAAAATATATTTTTTCGCCATATGTTCACCGATTCCATATCCTAATTTTTTTAGAATCGTCGTGTCCACTATCCGTGTATGTGCTTCTTAGGTGTTGTGTCTTTGATTGATTTCTTGGGCCAGGCTTGTAGATTATCCATCAATTTTGGGAGTATTTTATTCAAATTCAGCATGTAGTTTTTACTTGCCTAAACATGGTGTTAGATATATGTGACCTTTGGTATTGCTACAATTTAAATATAGTGACCTTTGGAAGGGGTGACCATTGGTTCAATGGTTAAAACTTGACCTAATAACCTTGAGGTTATGGGTTCAAGTCTTGGGAACACCACTTTGTGCATTATGCCAAAGGTTAGGAGTGTACTCAATCTTTCCCCTCCCAAACACATATTAATGTGTACTAATTGGGCGTTGTTTTTTTATGCAGGAAGTAAAAGGAAGCCCAGTGGCATATTCTGTTGGTGAAAACTCATGCCAGTTGTGTGCTATGGACAAGCTTGTGCTTGCCCCAGCACCAATATATTGCTCATCTTGCGGGGCTCGTATGAAATTCGGTATGGTTTATTATTGCGGACTTGATGAGATGGGTACACAGCATTGTTTTTGTACTTCATGCTTCAAGAAGTCTCGTGGTGGTGATATCTCATTCCATGGCATTTCCATTTCCAAGGAAAAGCTTCACAAGGAAAGGAATGACCATGAAAATGAAGAATCGGTAAGCTACATCATTTTCCCCTTTGAGATATCAGTTTAAATAAATGGTTTAAGACACCATACAATCATTTTGTCTTTGCAGTGGGTTCAATGTGATAAATGCAAAGGCTGGCAACACCAGATATGTGGTCTCTACAATGATAAAAGAGATTTAGGAGGCAAAGCAGAGTATATTTGTCCAAAATGCTACTTGGAAGGAATAGAAGTTGGAGAGCGTGTGCCCTTACCAAAGACTGCTGCTTTTGGAGCAAAAGATTTGCCAACTACTATGCTCAGTGATTACATTGAGCAAAGGCTCTTTAGGCGTCTCAATCAAGAGAGAGAGGAGAGGGCAAATTCTTTACAAAAGAACCTTGATGAGGTATAATACAAATACTCTGTTTATAAATATTTTCTTTTTTATTTTTGACACATGAATTAATGTATTATATTCACTTGGTAATGACCTAGAAGAAAGGATAGAAACATAAACTATCAAGACATGATCAAATTATAGCTGGTCTAAAACAGTATTATTGTGTGATCACTCAAAATAGGAACAATATTTGTCCATGCTTGCCATTAGCTGTGATAGATTTTCATGCATGTCATGCCTAATAAATATTGCACGTGTTTGATTTCTTTAGCCATGGGATATAACTCGACCTCCAAACAGTTTGATTTTTGCATGCATGACAAACATGGGGAGCTCATGCAATTTAACAGTGGGGTGGGGCCAATACAGATTGATGTAGGACAGTGATGTGTATTCAATATAGCCGTCTTTTGAATGACTTTTTGCTGGGAAATGTTACAAAGTTTGTGGATTTTGGGTTTTAAATGATAGCATGACGGGTGTAGGGTTTTAATGAGGGTTTGGGAACAACAAATTAAAGAGTTTTGGAGATATTTTGATGGCCAAAGGGTGAGGAAAGAGGTTACGCTTTATTATATCTTAATAAGGGGGAGTTTTGGGACTGAAATTTGGGCTGTTTTGGTCCTGTAAATAATAAGCTGAAAACAATACCTTTCCCTTTCTTTGTTGGGGATTGATTATTTGGGTTGTCTTCATGTAGGGATTGCTAAAGGATGATTTTATGGTTGAAAACAATAATTTTTAAGAACTAGTTGTAATGTAAAGCGTAGACTGTAAGTTAGTCTAGGAATCTCACATAGACTACTTGGTCTTCACCATTGCAAGGGTTAGGCTTCATCACACAGCACAAAATATTAAATTCTCCAAACTTTAGTCTTTTTGCATAGAGAGATTACATAGGTGTATATATGCTTGTGCCCAATCATACACCACTATGACTAGGACTTCAAAATTATAACTTTTTAACTATTAAGACTATTTTAGACCTAACAAACCCATATAAAATGACCCATTTAAATAACTTGACCTGAAACAAGACTCATTTAAATAATTTCCACGCCCTTAGTTCCTATAACAAATAAAGCACAATTAGAAGAACCAGCAGCATATTAATTGTAAATAAAGATTGTTAACACTACCATGGACATTTTTCTTTGGAACAATAAGGCTTCTTGATAATTGCTGGACCCATAGAGAGATTACATAGCTGTATATAGGTTTGTGTCCAATCCTATTCCAAAAAAAATAAAATAAATAAGAGTCACGATGCTCCCACTAAAGCATGGTCTAGGGAGGGTAAGCATTGCTGTAGGGTCAACCCTACTCCAGGACTTACAAAAAAAGAAGTGTCCAATCCTTCTCCAGCTATGTCTAGGACTTCAAAATTGAAAATCTTGACCTTTTTACTATTAAGACCGTTCTCCACTAGCAAAACCCATATATGATGACCCATTTAAATCATTTGACCAGAAACAAGATCGATGGATCCACATTGCGGCAAATCTGGAAATTGCTAAGATGCTCTCAGCTCCTAAAACAAGTAAAACACAAATAAAAAGACCAGCAGCATACTGACCGTATATAAAGACTCTAAACACTACCATGTACTTTTTCTCCTTCGGAGAAATAAAGCTTCTTGATAATTGTGGGACCCATATTCTTTTGTTTTAGGACTCCAAAGCCTGTCATACTTGTTTAGCCCATTGTTGGATGTAGCATCACAGCTCCTGTATGAAGTATTCAGTGATGTCGAACTAGCTAGTGATTAATATTAGGATTTTATCCTTTGGCAATAATGTTTGCCCATTTGAGAATTTTCACACATTTGTTTTATCTAACATTTCTCAGCAAGAGTATATCTAATGTTTTATGTTTCAGAATACAATTGCTTGATATAAGATGTTCAACCTATTTCTAGGTACCTGGAGTAACAGATCTTGTTGTCAGAGTGGTGTTATCTGTCAGTAAACTATTGAAAGTGAAGCAGCAATTTTTAGATATTTTTCATGATGAGAACTACCCGACAGAGTTCCCATACAGATCAAAGGTAAGAGAAATTTCAGTATTTCATGTATAAGCAATTTCCTGTTGCTTGTCTTTGTTGATGCAACTTATAAGAACTTCAACTAAGATTTATGAAAACACCAAAAATCTCCTTTAATTCATAAGTGACACCACCTCCCTTTATTTTTTGGGTTGACTTATAGTTGAATCTCTCCCTTATTAAACTTCAGTATTTTGCTACTCAACTGTTCATTTTTTTATATTGGTTGATGATTTTTCTACGATAATGGCCATACAAATCATTTAATTTCTTTTTTCATATGAAATGTGAAAGGACTAGAGGTGAGCACGTTTTGATATAAATCCATAGGGGAGATTGATGTTACTGCAAATTCTTCAAGAAAGTTTCTTATTTTCTTTTTTTTCCCCCCTTTGTTAATCACCCACATGTTGAATTACAGCTGTTAATTGTTTTATATTTTCATGAATTCTGACACATTCTTTCCCCATCAGGTGATTCTTTTGTTTCAGAAAATTGAAGGTGTAGATGTTTGCCTATTTGGAATGTATATCCAGGAGTTTGGTTCAGAATGTGGTCAACCCAATCAACGTTGCGTATATATCTCATATCTCGATTCTGTCAAGTACTTTAGACCCGAGATAAGAACTGTGTCCGGTGAAGCTCTTCGTACTTTCGTTTACCATGAAATATTGGTAATTATCTTCTTCTTTTTTCGTGGTTTATTTGTTTAATCCCTATTATTGTATCAAGCATTTAAAGCTTCTATTGGAAAATGTAAATAACAAGAAGATTGGCTCTTTGCTTTGTCCTTTATTGTCATCATCAGATAGGATACCTTGATTTTTGCAAGAAACGAGGTTTTGCAACCTGCTATATATGGGCATGCCCGCCTTTGAAAGGAGAAGATTATATTTTGTATTGCCATCCAGAGAGTCAGAGAACACCCAAGGCTGATAAACTGCGACAGTGGTATTTCCTCTCTCCGAACATGTTAATTTTACGTGTTTACGTGTTTACATTATTTATGCGATTAAGATATGTGTAATACCTCGGTATCCCGCACTTTCTCTCTTTCCACACCTTCACATGCTTGCATGTATGCATTTATGTATGTATTTAAGCATGACACATGTATTAATGCATGTCATTCATTTGAAAATAATGCATGTCATTCCTAACTCAGGTGATTGGTCTGTTTTCAGATGTTTGTTCATAGTTTTTTTTCTCTGATTTCCATGTCTGCAGCTTTTGTTGGGCATGCATATTTCTTGACTTGAAGATTTTCCACGTGCAGGTATAAGTCAATGCTAAGAAAAGCAGCCAAAGAGAATATAGTGGTGCATTGCACTAATTTATATGATCATTTCTTTGTTCCTACTGGAGAATGCAACATCAAGATAACTGCAGCTCGTTTGCCATATTTTGATGGTGACTATTGTTCTGGTGCTGCTATAGATATGATTAAAAATATTGAACAAGGAAGTCAAGTAGGTTCACAGAGCAAGGGGAAAAATGTTCTGACAAAGAGAACCTTAAAAGCTATGGGACATACCAATCTTTCTGATAATGCAACCAAAGATATTCTACTGATGCAAAAAGTAAATTTCTGCTCTTCTTTTCTGTCCTACTCTCTAGTAACCTCTATAGATGTCATTGATTTGCATAGTCAGGTGTTTTGATTTAGTTCTTGTTCTATTATAGCTCATGCTATGCTAGGCTTCCAGTTTATTTACTTAAGGTCTTTCTTTTATTATTGTGTCACTGGGTGCAACCACCCCACCTTCTTCCCTCTCTCCTCCCCAATAGGGGAACCTAATCTGTCATGATACGTGGAGGGGACCAGACCCCTTACATCTGGTTGGTCTGGGTGAGGACTCATAGGAGTTGAACATGGACAGAGTGTTTCTTCCAGTGCCTCACATCAACTCAGTTAGTATTTGGCCATTTCTTGGACCAAAATAATGCTGACTGGTGCGTTAAGTACCATGACCTCAATTGGTCCTGATTATAATAAGCTATAAACCATCTTAGAGGCCAAAGGACAAAACAGTCCTTTCCTCAACTCAGGTTTGCATGGAGATGACCCCATTAATGAGAAAGTTCCCATTCCAAAGAAGTAAATATCTTAGTAGTTTTTTTTTTTTTCCCGCTAAAATTTCATTTGCATTATGAGAACTGATCAGAGTATCTATGGAACTAGAGCTCAAAGCTTCAATGTCATAGCACACATAACAAAGAGTAATGATTTTTGAGAAATGAAGAATTAAGCTGCAGAAATTTTTTGCACTCCAGTTTCAAACTAGAGAGAGAGAATGAGAGAGTGAGTTTGAGAGTCTATGGCGGGGGTGCTTCTGAGTTACGAATCGAACAAAAACTTATTATCATTCAAGTGGATGGTGAATCCAGAGGAGGCTTAGTGGAGATCATTGAGCGAAATCGACTCAGGAGTTTCACGATGAAGTTAGATTTGGGGGGGGTCCCGTGGGCAATACAAGCTCTGCGGCAGGTTTGGGGGCAGCGCAGTGTTCGATCTTTTTTCACGAAGTACACAAGTAGTTCAGCAGTCTTTTGGCTTCAAAAATACAGCAACAAAGGAGGTGTTTTTGTTGAGATGTCAAAATGGGAGCCTGGGGTGAAACGTAACAACATTATCATTCCGGCAGGGATTGATGGTCAGGGGTGGATGGCAATGGCCAAGATGCTTGAACGTGTTTATCCATGGAGACTATGAGGTTTAGGATGATGAAAAAGAGATGAGGACCAAAGCCAAGGGAGGACATAATAGCAGTAATCAGTTTGTATTCAGAGCTCGCCGAGGAAACACAGAGGGGAATATGAATCTTCCTCAGAAAACAGGGGCAACAGAGGCGTTTCATATGCCGATGTGCTTAAATCTAAATCAGATAGTTTGGGAAGCAATATTTCTTTTGTGGAGATGCACAAGGTCATGGTATGCACCAGAACTGATTTCTTCAATGGGTGGACCCAGATTGAAAAGGAATTAAGTCGTTCTTTTAAAACTTCTATTGTTCTAAAGCCTTTTCAATTAAACAAGGCTCTGTTTTTGGCTAAAAATTCTGAGGAGGCTGATTACTACGGTGCTCAAGGCATGTGTTTGTGTGTTTCTTCGATAAGAGCATAGCAGTAAGGTTGGAAAGATGGTCAGAGGAGATGCTCAGTCGGGATACTGTCATTGCTTCAAATGGAGGTTGGGTCTCTGTTAATGACTTGCCTTCTAATCTTTGGAATGATAGGGTTTTTGAATGGATTGGGTCGAAGTGTGGTGGTTTGATAGAGGTGGATCGTAGAACCAGAACGTTTGAAAATCTCTTTGAGGCAAGGCTAAAAGTCAGAGGCTATGGTAACGGATTCTTACCTGCGACGATTCATGTTCAGTTCGATGATATTTCGGTGGTCGTTCGACTGAAGGCTCTATCAAAGCCTTTCGGAAGACCGGAATTTCATCGGCCATGGAGGTTTTCAGGCGACTTTGGTGCCGGAGAAGAGGTAGGTGAGGAGTCGCAGGGGACAAGCCAGCCACGTGGCAGAATGGAGATAAGTAGGCAGTTGGGGGATCTGATCGAGGGGGGTGAGAGTAATGGAGGAAGAGTAAGAGGCGAAAAGGGCAGTCAGGTTGGGGGCCTTAATTTTAATGGGCCCAGTCAAGGGTTGGGCTCAGCCTAAGATCTGTTAGTATCAAATAAAATTAAGGCTGTTGGTGGACTAGAATCATTAGGCCCAAATGCTTGTCAAATTTTTAAGGAGAAGGGCCTTGGCCTCACGAGGAGCTCATCTGCTGATTTTATTCATGAAGAGAGGGACCCAAATTTAATTGATGGCCCAAGGGCTTCTCTTTCTATACCATCGGAGATGTCGGGGCTGGAATTCAAACGGGTTGCAGATTACGAAAGTGAGGAGGGTCTTCGAAGATGCTCATCATTAATGGAGAGAAGTCGATTCTCATCATGCAATGTACCAGACCCAGACGATGGTATTCCACAATTCTTGTCACCTATTCGTGGAATTCTGAATTCTGAGGAAGCTCAATTAGGGTTGGCTGACATGGTTGATAGGTCTGATGGGGATTTTCAGAGATTAAAGGGGATGTCAGAGGATGGGGCTAATGATTTGTTGGAGGTTATTAGGGACTCGGAAAAGCAGTTTCATGAGGTGGACAAGGGTCACTTTCAAATACATGAGGTTCTGCAAAATCTGGAGGAGTATGGATCTTCTGAGAGTTTCGGAGGCAACTGCTGAAGTGGAAAACAGTGAGGATGAGCCAGATGATAATGACTGGGATCTCAATAGTTTTTTTAATGCAGCGTGCACTTCTGAGGGTGAGGATTTCAGAAGGGTTTCTGATGCATTGAACCAGGTCAATCTGTCCTTTAACCAAGTGTGCACTTTTTCATCTTCTCATTTGGGGGCACAAGATCTTCGAGATTGTTCTTTTGCTGGGGAAAGGTCTAGGGGTGGGGTTTCTTTGCTTCCTCTGTCCAATTCTTTTTGTCCGGTTCGTCAAGTCTCTTTAGTTGACACTGCTGTACAAAGGGTTACTTCTGAATTCCGAGGGCCACAGTGAGTGAGTCTATCATAGTGCCTGAGTCCTTACATGCTATTATCGCTCAAGGTCAGGTGTTTGACAATCAGGGTGGGGTTTCGGGTAATCATTTTGACAAGGGGAGCCAAGTTTCTAGTGTAGGGAAGGAGGAATCGGAGAGATGGCTGAAGGAGTTGAGCAAGTTTGAGACTTGCCTGATTGAGGAGAATGAGGTACCGCACTTTTTGCAATTACTTCAGGTCATGGGTTTGTCATTAGTTAAAATTAAGGATACGTTTGGGCCTTTTAGGAGGTGTAATACGTCTACGAGGGAGAAAGGAGTTAGGAAGGAAGGTGAGAGTAGTAAAAAGGGGGTTAGGGAATTAAGAAACTTAGAAAGTTCGGTTAATTATGAGAAAATGAGAGGGGTGGTTGGGGGTGGCAATGTTTCTCTATGAAGATAATTAGTTGGAATGTGAGGGGTTTGGGTTCTCGGAAAAAGAGGAGTGTTATTAAGGATTTTCTTAGGAGTCATCAACCGGACGTTGTTTTGCAAGAATCTAAAGTAGAAGTGTGTAATAGGAGGTTCATGCAAAGTCTTTGGGGAGTTAGACATAGAAGATGGGTGTGTTTGCCTTCAGTTGGTAGATCAGGGGGAGTTTTAATAGTGTGGGATGAGAGTGTTTATGAGTGTGAAACTATAGTGGGGGAGTTTTCATTATCTGTTAGGTTTAGGAATTTGGACAATTCGGAGTGGTGGTTGACTGGGGTTTATGGACCTAATAGGCCTTCTAGGCGTAGGGATTTTTGGGAGGAGCTATATGGTTTATTCGGGTTGTGCTCTCCAAATTGGTGTTTAGGAGGGGACTTTAACGTGGTTCGGAACGTCTTAGAAAAGCTTAATGGGATTAGAACGTCTAGGGGGATGAGAGACTTTGATTTGTTTATTCGAGAGAGTGAATTGGTGGATCCTCCTTTGTGTAATGCAAGATTTACATAGTCTAATCTTCAAGAGAATTTGGTGTGCTGCAGATTGGATAGATTTTTATATTCTTTGGGGTGGGAAGGGGGTTTTTCCAATTTAAGACAAGAATCGCTACCTAGATTAGTTTCTGATCACTGTCCTATTGTGATTGAAAGTTGTCCATTAAAATGGGGTTCGGTGCCTTTTAGATTTGAGAACATGTGGTTGGAGCATACATCTTTTAAACGAAATTTTGAGAAATGGTGGACGAATGCTAGCTGTCATGGTTGGGAGGGTTTTAAATTTATGAGAAAGTTGAAGTTGGTAAAAGAGAAGGTGAAGTGCTGGAATAGGGAGGTTTTTGGGAATTTGGAGTCTTCAAAAAAGGAGGTGATGAGTAAAATAGTAGAGTTAGACGCTTTGGAGTTGCAAGGGGCGTTAGCTGAGTCTTTTAGGAGGGAAAGATCGGAGTTGAGATTAAAATTAGAAGAGCTGACTTTTCGGGAACAAGTTTCTTGGGCTCAAAAAGCAAAAATCAAATGGTTGATGGAAGGGGATGTTAATTCAAAAATTTTTCATAGGGTTGCAGATGGGCAAAGAAAGAAGAAGTTCATTAAGAGATTGGAAATAAGCCCAGGGGTAATGGTGGAAAGGGAGAATCAAATTGTCAGCGGCGTTTACTACTTTTATTCTAAGCTTTATTTGAAGGAAGAGATGAGTAGACCAGGGATTGAAGGACTGGAGTGGGAAACCATTGATCTGACAATTGCAGCATGGCTTGAAAGGCCTTTTGATGAATCGGAAATTCGAGAGGCAGTCTTTGATTGTGAAAGAGACAGAGCTCCAGGTCCCGATGGTTTCTCTATGGCGGTCTTTCAGGATTGTTGGGAGGTGGTGAAAGGGGATTTGTTGAAAGTGTTTTTGGAATTTCATGAGTCGAGGGTTGTTAATTTAAGTACAAATGCTACGTTCATCTGTTTGATTCCTAAGAAAGTGAATGTTGTTAGAGTGGGAGATTTTAGGCCTATCAGTTTGGTAACATCGTTGTATAAGATTTTGGAGAAGGTTTTATCAAAACGACTGAGGATGTCTTTAGGGGATACAGTGTCTAGGGTGCAAGGAGCTTTTGTCAAAGGAAGACAAATCTTAGATGTTGCCTTAGTGGCAAATGAAGTAGTGGAAGAATATAGGAGTTCAGGAAGGGAAGGTCTTATTTTTAAGATAGATTTTGAGAAGGCATATGACCATGTGGATTGGCAGTTTTTGGATTTTGTATTGGATAAGAAGGGATAAGGTAAGTTCTTTCAGGCTAGGAGAGAGAGAGAGAGAGAGAGAGAGAGAGAGAGAGAGAGGCTCGCTTCAATCTTCATTCCTGAAATTTACACAGCAATCATCCAAAAATCTGAAAAACAAATAGATCTGAATCAAAAAATGGCATACAGAGGACGAGTGTCAGAGCTGAGGATTGAACACAAGATCATCATCATCAAAATTGATGAGGCATCTAGAGGGGCATTAGTGGAGATAACTGAAAGGAACCGAGCTAGAAGTTTTTCGGTGAGGATTGATTTGGGAGGAGTTTTTTGGGTAACGGAAGCTCTGCAAGAAGCATGGAGGAGATTCAGTGAAGGAGTGTTCTTCAGCAAATATCAAAGTCGTTCTGCTCTGTTTTGCCTTCAAAGGTTCAATAACAAGAGGGGGACCTTTGTTGAGTTGTCTAAGTGGATGGGAGGGATTAAAAGGAGTAATATCATTATTCCGGTGGGGGTTGATGGTCATGGGTGGCTAGGCACAGCTGAGTTGCTGGGTAGGATCATTCATGGAGGCAAAAAGGCAACGAGGCTGTTAAGGATGATAGACGAGGTTTCAGGGAGGCTCAGTCCTTGGGTCCTTATAAAGAGAAGGCCATTATAAAGGAACTTCGAACCTATCAAACAGGGGTAAACAGAGGTCAAAAAACAGGGGCATTCAGAGGTCGTTCATTTGCTGATCTGTTTAAGGATCAGTCATTATGTTTGGCAATGAACAGCTCTAGTGTTGAGCTGGACCATGCGGTTGTGTGCACTAGAACTGATTTTTTTATTAGCTGGGATCAGATTGAGATGGAATTATGCAAACACCTTAAATGTTCCGTAATTCTTTGACCATTTCAATTAAACCTAGCTCTATTTCTCACCAATAACAAGGAACAAGCTGTGAAGATTGGGGGATTTGGTCTGAGTTTTTTTGGCAAGGGTGTTGCGGTGGAGTTGGAGAGTTGGTCCGATGATAAGCATAGATGTCCTAATGTTATTGCTTCATATGATGGTTGGATAGCTATTTGTGATTTACCTTTTAATCTGTGGAATGAGAAGACATCTATGAAGCACGGGTACGCCTGAAATGTTGCCGTACGAGTACCGGGTACGTACCTGGTACGGGTACGCGTACCGGTACGGCTGCACGCGTACCAGGTACGGCCAAAGGGGGTCTGGTACGTCTGGTACATTTGGGTACGGCATGGGTACGGAGGGGTTACGGAGGGGGTACGCCATGGGTGTTCCGGGGCAAAAAATACTCAAAAACTACATGTATACATAGAGAGAGAGAGAGAGAGAGAGAGAGAGAGAGAGAGATAAACACATCTATAGAGGGAATCGAGAGAGAGACAGAGGAGATGGAAGAGATCGAACCTGATAGTTGATCGATCGTCTTCGTCTCTGTCTCTGATGGAACCTGATAAACACATCGATCGTCTTCGTCTCTGATCGAACCTGATAGTTGATCGAACCTGATAGTTGATCGATCGAACCTGATGGAATCGAAGAGATCTTCTGCTCACTGTTGCTCTCTCGCCTCTGCTCTCTTCGTCGCCTCTGTTCTCTTGTCCTCTCTCTTCGTCTCTCGATCTTCTGCTCCTCTGCTCTCTTCCCTAACAAATATATAATATAATATATATAATATAAGATATATAATAATATAATATAAGATATATAATATAATTGGTCATAAATATAATATATAATAATATAATAAAAATTGGTCATCTATATAATATATAATAATATAATAAATTTTTATATATAATGTAATTGATCATGTATAATATATAATATAATTGATCATATATAATATATATAATAAATTTTATAAATTATAATTTTTATCATATATAATAAAAAATATATATATTTATTGGCGTATCGCAGCCGTACCCGTACCCTACTTTTTTGAGATTTTGCCGTATCGGCGTACCCGTACCCGTACTCGTACTCGTACCCGTACCGTACTTGTACCCGCACCCGTGCTTCTTAGGAAGACATTCAAAATGATTGGGTTGAGGTGTGGAGGGTTGGTGGAAGTGGATCGCAGGACCAGTACTTTTCAGAATCTGTTCGAGGCTAGGTTGAAAGTGAGGGGTTTTGACTCTGGGTTCTTACCATCCACTATCGAAGTCATGGAGGGGGAAGCATCAGTCACTGTTCGCTTGAAGCCTTTGTCTAAGCCTATTCGGAGAAGAGAGGTGTCCCGGCCATGGATTTTCCGGCAAGACTCATCAGTTGCCACCATCGGCGGTAGGGGAGACGAAACGATCGAAGGGACAGGAAGGACACGTGGCATAGTAGATGAGGGAAGACAGTTGGGAAGACAGACTGTATTGCTTGGTGATGAACACGAAGAGACGCATGATTCAGGTTTGAATGTTTTCAATATACATGGGAGGCCAAGAGGAGATCAGAGGATTCTGGAATCTGGGCCTGATTATAATTTGGGCCAGATTTCTATTCAGAATGGGGATGGGCTGAAGTTCCAAAAAGAGCCCAGTAACACTTTGGGTCTGTCGGTTCCACAGGCTGGCCCAAGCGTGGGTGAGGGTTCTATTGTTCAGACCCATGGTGAATCCTTTGTGGGTGTTGACCAAACATTTAATTTGGGCCAAAAAGAGCTGATTTCTATTCAGAATGGGGATGGGCTGATGTTCCAAAAAGAGCCCGCTAACACTTTGGGTTTGTCGGTTCTACAAGCTGGCCCAGATGTGGATGAGGGTTCTATTGTTCAGTCCCTTGGTGAATTTGTGGGTGTTGACCCAACATTTAATTTGGGCCTAACCCATAACCATTTTTGTGAAGAATCAGATCTGGGTAGGACTTCGAAGCTTGCTTCCAAGTCGGGTCATGCGAACCCACGAGCTTCGGAGTCGACGGCTGTGCACAGCGATGGTTGCTATCACCATCGAAATGGGTTCGCAAGGATTGACCATGGAGAAGTCGCAACTAGCAAAGAGATGTCAGATCCACGATCGCAGCTCAACCCGTCTGAGATACATTTGGGTTTAGCGGATCTGGTTGATCGAACGACAGGGGATCTTTCACAGATTAGGTGTTCCATAAACGATTGTGTGAGGGAGGACGAAGTCGAGGTTCAAAGGGATGTCAGTTTTTTGACGAAGGAAGTAGAGGAAGGCTTGTATAATCCTTTCGAGGTGTTGCAAGCACTGGATGAGTACGGGTCTTCTGAATCTTCTGAGGATTCATCAGTTCCAGAAGAAGGAAATGATGGCATGGTGGACAGGGCAGAGCTCTTTGATCCTAATCTTGATTGGTTGTTCCATGAAAATCAGGCTCCGGACTCTAATAGCAAGGAATGCGCTGAGGGTAAGGAATGTGATGGTGATTCTGATTCTAGTGAAAAGGTCTGTGACTCTTGTGAGCAGGGCAACATGAATGTTGATCTTTCTGACCATAATCTGGGTGTTTTTTCTGGGATAGTTTCTGGGTCAGTCTTGGGGAGGGGAGGGGAGTCACATGATGTTCCAGTCTGTAATTATTCTCGTGGGGTGGCTTCTATTGGGGAGGATATTGTGTCTCATGCAAACCATAATAGATTAGATACCACTAACAGTTTGGTTCCACCAGTAGCTAATGAGGAAGATCATAGGACGGGACTTTCTGTGGGGGTATCTCCGGATCATGGGCTAGGAGTTGACAGTGTGTCTGGGACTGATGTTGATGAAACTGAACGATGGCTGAGAAAGATGAGTAAATATGTATCCTTTCCGTTGGAGGAAGGGGATGTCCCCCATTTTGTGCACTTGCTTGACACACTTGGGTTGTCTCTAGTTAAGAATAATGGGTTTAAGTCTAGGTCTAAGACGAGGGAGTTTGTATCCAAGGGGGGTAACTGTCAAAAGAGTTCGGGGCATAGAAAAGGGTGGAGAGAGCTGAGGAATCTTAAGAGTGATATTAATTATGAGGGAAGGGAGAAGGAGGTTAAGGGTGGTCTAGGTGCTCAATGAAGATTTTGAGTTGGAATGTTAGAGGACTACGGTCCCGTAGAAAGAGGGCAGTGATAAAAGAATTTTTGAAAGTACATCAGCCAGATATAGTCATGTTTCAAGAGACTAAGTGCGAGGAGTGTGATAGGTCTTTTATTCGGAGCATTTGGGGGATTAGATTTAAAAAGTGGGCTGTATTACCTTCTAGTGGGAGATCAGGGGGTATTTTGATCATGTGGGATGATAGAATAGTTTCGGAGTGTGAAATACTTTTGGGGGCTTTTTCATTGTCTATCCAATTTCGCAATCGAGACAATAGTGAGTGGTGGTTAACAGGAGTTTATGGTCCCAATAGACCTAGGGAAAGACAGGTTTGGTGGGAGGAATTGGGGGGTTTATTGGGGCTTTGTGCGCCTAACTGGTGTGTGGGCGGTGACTTCAATGTGGTTAGACTCGTTTCTGAAAAGCGTAATGGGATTTCTTCCAATAGAAGCATGAGGAATTTTGATTCTTTCATAAGGGAGGGTGAATTAATTGACCCTCCTTTGAGCAATGCTAGGTTTACTTGGTCTAACCTTCAAGAGAATCTTGTGTGTTGTAGATTGGATAGGTTCCTTCATACCTTGGGGTGGGAAGGGTTGTTTCCCGACATTAGACAAGAGGCATTGCCTAGGGTTGTGTCTGATCACTACCCGGTGATTGTTGAAAGTTGCCCCTTCAAATGGGGTCCTTGTCCCTTTAGGTTTGAGAATGTGTGGTTAGAGGATCGTTCCTTTAAGGATTATTTTAAGATTTGGTGGGAGAGTTGTAGTCCCCAAGGGTGGGAGGGTTTTAAATTCATGCGTAAGCTGAAAGGGGTCAAAGAAAATTTGAAAGTCTAGAAGCATGATGTTTTTGGTGATTTAAATGAGTTCAAGGCGGAGTTGGTTAGAGGCATTGAGGAGTTGGATGCTAAGGAAGTTGGGGAGGGCTTATCTAGGGCTTTGAGGGATGAAAGGAACATGCTTCGAATGAAACTAGAAGAGACAATTTTTAGGGAACAGATTTTCTGGAGGCAACGGGCGAAGTTGAAATGGGTTAGGGAGGGTGATATAAACTCTAGATTTTTTCATAGGGTTGCGTCAGGAAAAAGGATTAAAAATTTTATCAAGTGTTTGGAGGTCGATCAGGGGATATTGGTGAATAAGGAAGAGCAAATTGTGACTGAAATTTTCAAATTTTATTCGAATCTGTACTCTGATGGAGGTGTGGATCGGCCAGGGCTTGAAGGCATCAATTGGGCTCCAATTAATGTCTCTAAAGCTAGATGGCTTGAGAGACCCTTTGAGGAGTGTGAGGTGCGCCAGGCTGTGTTTGATTGTGAGAGAGATAAGGCTCCAGGCCCAGATGGTTTTTCAATGACATTGTTCCAAGATTGTTGGGACGTTGTAAAAGGAGATTTAATGAGAGTGTTTGGTGAATTTTTCGAGAGTGGGGAGGTTAACCTTTGCACCAATGCAACTTTCATTTGTCTTATTCCCAAGAAGGAGAAGTCGGTGAAGATTGGAGATTTCAGGCCCATTAGCTTGGTTACATCGCTTTACAAAATTTTGGGAAAAGTTCTGTCCAAAAGAATTAGAGACGTTCTTGGGGAAACAATTTCTGGTTCACAGGGTGCCTTCGTGCATGGAAGGCAAATTTTGGATGTGGTCCTAGTGGCCAATGAAGTTGTAGAGGAATATAGAGCATTTCGTAAGGAGGGGGTAGTATTTAAGGTAGACTTTGAGAAAGCATATGATCATGTGGATTGGGGTTTTTTGGACTTTGTCTTGGAAAAGAAGGGTTTTGGTTTTAGGTGGAGGAAATGGGTTTGGGGGTGTGTGTCATCGTGCAATATGTCGGTTATTGTGAATGGAAAAGCCGGGAATTCCTTTCATGCGTCTCGGGGCATAAGGCAGGGAGACCCATTATCTCCGTTTTTATTTGTCATAGTGGCTGACGTGCTAGGGAGGTTAATTGATGTTGCTAGGGATAAGGGGGTTATTGAGGGGTTCGTGGTGGGTAGAGATATGATTAGTGTGACTCATTTGCAGTTTGCAGATGATACCATATTTTTCTCTTCTAAGGAGGAAAGTATGGTTTGTAATTTGCTTATGCTTTTGAGAATCTTTGAAGTTGTATCCGGCCTTAAGGTCAATCTCACTAAGAGTTGTGTTGTGGGTATTAATCTTGAGCGTAGTTGTGAGATTCGTTTGGCAGATGTGTTGGGTTGCCCCATTGAGAAGTTTCCTCTCAAGTATTTGGGGCTCCCATTGGGTGGCGATCCTAGAACAGAGGCCTTTTGGAATCCAGTCCTTGTTAAGATTGGGAAAAGATTGGAGGGTTGGAAGCGAGCATTGTTGTCTCGGGGTGGGAGATATACTTTGGTACAATCAGTGTTGAGCTGTATTCCTATTTATTTTTTGTCCATTTTCAAGATACCGGTCCGTTTTGCAAGACAAATTGAGAAATTATTGAGAGATTTTTTGTGGGAGGGGTGTGATGAGGGTAAAAGGGATCACTTAGTCAGTTGGGAGGTCGTTTCTCTCCCTCGGCGTAAAGGGGGCCTTGCGATTGGGAACATTGTTGCTAGAAACATTATTGCCCTCTTGAGCAAATGGTTGTGGAGATTTCCCGAGAAAAGTGAGTCTTTATGGTGTTCTATTATTAGAAGCAAGTACGGAACTCAGGCTAATGGTAGAGATTCTATTGTGGTTAACAGAGGCAATTGTCGTTCTCCGTGGAAGTCTATCTCTCGTTTGTTTCCCATTTTGTCTCGGTTTGTGTCTATGAAAGTGGGTGATGGGGCCAGCATTCGATTTTGGGAGGATGTTTGGGTGGGGGAGACTTCTTTTGATCAAGCTTTTCCACTTTTATACCGATTGGTTCATGTACGAAATGTGTCAATTGCATCGGTGGCATGTTCTAATGTGGCACCAATCTCTTGGAATTTCAATTTCCTTAGGAATCTAAATGATAGGGAGTCTCTTGAGTTGGCCTCTTTGTTGACATTGATTGATGGGGTTTCCTTAGTTTTTTCTCCCGATAAAAGGATATGGAATATTACTTCTTCAGGGGTCTTTTCTTGTAAATCTTTGTTTGACAATCTCATTGATAAATCCTCCGTTCCTTTGTTTCCTCTTCATATGAAAATCTGGAAAACGGGTGTTCCTCATAAAGTCAAGTTTTTCATGTGGTCCTTAGCTCATAAAGGTGTCATGACCAATGACCTTTTCCAAAGGAGAAGGCCTAATCACTATCTTTGCCCTCATTGGTGCGTGATGTGCAAGAGGAGTTCGGAATCGGCGGATCATCTATTTCTTCATTGTTCGGTGGCTATGCAATTATGGCAGCGTCTATTTGGCTTGTGTGGTGTTACATGGGTTGCTCCACGGGATTGCACATATATGCTTCTTGTTAAGTTTGATGCGTTTGGCGGCTCTAAGAAAGCCAAAATTTTGTGGTCTTGTATTGTTTGTGCTATTTTTTGGATCATTTGGCGGGAAAGAAATTCAAGGATCTTTGATGGAAAGGAGGCTGTTGTAGATTCTTTGTGGGATATGGCAGGTTTTTTGGCTTCTTTTTGGGCTTTTGTGTCTCCTCCATTTAAAGGAGTTCCACTTTTCTTGCTTTCTAGGGATTGGTTTGCTGTGTGTAATCCCTAGTGTTTGGTTTCTCTTGTTTTCTCTCTCTTTCTTTTTCTGATAGTTGTTTGTATTTTGATTGGATTCTTGTCCATTGTATGAGGACTTCTTGTCCTCCACACTTTCTTCTTTATTAATAAAATTTCTTGTTGACTTTTCAAAAAAAAAGAAGGGATATGGTGGGCGGTGGAGATCTTGGATTAGGGGTTGTCTGTCGACTTGTAATATGTCAATCATAGTGAACGGTAAACCGGGGGAATGCTTAACGGCTTCGCGGGGGCTACGACAAGGGGACCCACTATCTCATTTTCTTTTTATTTTGGTGGTCGATGTTCTGGGAAGGATGGTTGATAGAGCTAATGAAGCAGGTCTTTTTGCGGGATTAGAGGTGGGGCGGGATAAAGTTAGTGTGACTCATTTACAATATGCGGATGATACCATATTTTTTTTCTCAGGAGATGAAAGTCAGCTACTTAATCTTCATTCGATTTTGAGACTTTTTGGGATTATTTCAGGGCTTAAGGTCAATTTGGGAAAAAGTAGTGTGGTGGGTATCAATATGCATCAAGATCAACTTCAGAACAGGGCGTCACTTTTAGGATGTGGTATAGAGTTACTTCCGTTTAAATATTTGGGTCTTCCATTTGGGGGTAATCCTAGGAGTGAAGCTTTTTGGTCTCCTGTGGTGGAAAAGATTGGCAAGAGATTGGAAGGGTGGAGTCAGACTTTATTATCACGTGGGGGTAGATACACTTTGGTTAGGTCTGTTTTGAGTGGTATGCCTATTTATTATTTATCTTTATTCAAGATTCTGGTTAAGGTGGCAAAGTCTCTAGAAAAGTTAATGAGGGATTTTCTTTAGGAAGGGAAGGATGAGGGGAAAAAGGATCACTTGGTGAATTGGGAGTTAGTGTCGTTACCTAAGGAGAATGGGGGTTTGGCTATCGATAATATTGTGGCTAGGAACATGGCTCTTCTTGGCAAGTGGTTATGGAGATTTCCCCTTGAGGTTGATTCATTATTGTGGCATTCGGTTATAAGAAGCAAATATGGGACTCATGACAATGGTAGGGATTCACGGGTGGTTTTGAGGGGTAACTGTCGTGCTCCTTGGAAGTCTATTTCTCAAATTTTCACATGTTGGTTTCGTCATCTTTCTGTTCGGGTGGGCAATGGGGTACTTGTTCGATTTTGGGAGGATGTTTGGATGGGTCAGTCTTCTTTTGCTGTCGATTTCCCACATCTTTATAGAGTGGCTCGTTCTCATAATTCTTCAACTGCGTCCATGGCTTGCTCACTTTTGGCTCCAATTTCCTGGAATTTTGATTTTTCTAGGAATTTTAATGATAGGGAGGCTTCTCAGTTGACTTCTCTATTGGCCAGAATTGATCATTTTTCTTTATCTCCTCTGTTGGAGGACAAGTGGGTTTGGGCTCTTCATTCGTTCGGGATATTTTCTTGTTAAGTCTTTTTTTGAGTACATCATTGATAATCCTCATGTTCCTCAGTTTCCTTTTTACAAAAAAGTTTGGAAGGCTTGTGTCTCCCTAAAAGTAAAGGTGTTCATGTGGGCCTTGGTTCATGGAGGCATTTTGACAAATGATACATTGCAAAAAAGGAGACCCAATCGTTTTCTAAATCCTCAATGGTGCATTTTGTGTTTTAAAAATGGGGAATCCGCGGATCATTTATTCTTGCATTGTCCAATAGCATTAAATTTATGGCATAAATTGTTTTCTTTGGGAAACGTGGCGTGGGTAGCCCCAAAAAGGTGTATGCATATGCTCCTAGTGGATTTTCCACTTTTGGAGGATCAAAGAGAGCCAAAATGCTTTGGTCTTGTGCCGTCTTTGCAGCTTTTTGGGTTCTATGGAGGGAGAGAAATGCAAGGTTGTTTGATGAAAAGTTCCGGGAAGTGGGTTGTTTGTGGGATAATGTTTGTCATTTAACTTCTTTCTGGGTGTCGAGGAACTCTTTATTTAAGGGAGTTCCTCTTTTTTTGGTAGCTAGAGATTGGTTGGCGGTTTGTGATATGTAGGATTTTGCCCGTGTTTAGCTTGTTTGGGGGTTTTCAATTTTGTTTTGTTTTCTCTTTGTCCTTTTGTAAGAGGATGCCTCATCCTCATTTCCTTTTCTTATTTATCAATAAAGCTTTTGTTGTTGATCAAAAAAAATTAATGAGAAAGTTCCCACAAAATGGTAAAGCTTCTACAGAAAAGGAGATATTGTCTTTGTTGTTGCACATCCCATTTATTTAGAGGTGAATGTTTCCATTGAAGGAAAGGCTCTTTATCTCTGTACTAGAGGTAGGATCCTAAGAGAAGTGGAATTTGTTGAAAGGCCTCTTGAATAGCCAGAAATGGCTTAGAAGAACTTATCATTCTCCTTTTAATTTTGTTGTTGATGCATACCTATTAATATATCATTTTATACGCAACATCCTTTTATTGGTTTTTGAAGATTCTGATTTTCATTCAACACAGCCCCGAATTGTTAAAAGCATTGCATTTCTTTTATATGATGATACTATTTGTTAATCCTTGATTATTTTCTTGTTCTTTCGTTTGATAGCTGGGGCAAACCATCTTTCCTGTGAAGGAAGACTTTATCGTGGCCCATTTACAATTTACTTGCATGTGCTGTCGTGAAATGATACAATCTGGAAGCCGATGGTATTGCAATGAATGCAAAAACTTTCAGCTATGTGAAAGGTTATTTTCTTCTCTGAAATTTTATTTCTGTGTTTTTTGTTTTTCCTTCCTTTCGCTGGCTATGGAAACTTATAATTTGATGATGTAGTTCTTGCCTGACCTTTACCCACTCTCCACTGAAGTCCTCCTCGATGCCTTCTCTTCAATATTTTATTTTCTAATTGTATTGACACATTCTCTAGCTTTTTTTCCTTTTATCTTAGAGATTAGATAATTTTATTTTATAATAAATAATATTTCCCACATAAGATAGTGAAAGTTCAACTTTTCAACTAACCTGTAAGATGTAATAATGCCTTTTTCATCAAGCCACTAAATAAATAATAAATAATATTTGGGTTCCATTTAAGGAGTGATTGCAAAGCATAAGAAAGTGAAAATTCAACTTTTAAAGATGTAATAATGCCTTTTTCATCAAGCTAAGTAATTTGAAAGCATTACAATTTGTGAAGTCTCTGGGTTGAGTTTTATGTAGAGTTAGTCAAGAATTAATAATGATAATTTGCTCAGTATTTTTCAGGGAACAAATGATCAGAAATAGTTAAGAGTTTAATTCTGTTTCATATTACAAATATGATATTTAGCTATTAAAAAAAGGATTTTGTCAACGTGTGCCCTTAGGGCACATGTTAAGAAATTTAAAAAGATTGTACATTTTGCATGAAAATGCGTGTAATAAATAATGTACAATCTTTTTTAAGCTTTCTTAACATATGCTCTAAGGGCACACATTAACAATACCCATAAAAAAATTCAAAATTTTGGGGTTGAAGAATAAGGATATGCAAGGCTTAAAATTATGGAAAAGTGACTGAAATCATGTTTTACTTCACATTTGGTCACTTATGTTATGGATGTGAAGATTAGCATCTCTCCTAATAATTGATGGTGCCATTTTCATATTATAGATAAGCTAATCCTATTTAAGGACTGTTTTTTGAATTCAAGTCCATTGGTAAAATTTAATAGTTTAGCATTCTTGATCTTTTGCTAAAATTTTCTTGTCAATTTTGCTTTACCCGATGCAAGATGTGATTTGCCTGAAGTTTTATGCTGGAGTTGTATTCACGACTTTATGTAGTGGGTTGCAGTAGTCATCAAATTTTTAATTCTTATCCACCCTCTCATTTATGTTGTAGATGCCATGATGTGGAGCAAAATCTCAATGAGTGGAACACACACACTTCCAATACTGGGGAAAAACATTTTATCTCTCAGGTGATTCCCAAATTCCAACGTTACAACCATTTTCCGCTGTTTTTTTTTTAACAAAATGAAAACAAAAAATTCTTCCACACATTCTAGTTTATTTTGGTACACAGTCCTTCTCGAATTCACTTCCTATTTTACATATATACATTTATTCTCTTCAGGTTGCAGTAAATGATGTGCCCATTGATACAGTGGATACAGATGTTATTCTGGATAATGGTTACTTTGAGAATAGGCACTCCTTCTTGAGCTTTTGTCAGGGGAGTCATTATCAGTTTGATACACTTCGTCGTGCCAAGCATTCCTCAATGATGATTCTTTTTCATCTCCACAACTCAACAGAGCCAGGTGTTGGGGCCACCTGCTACATTTGCCATCAGGATATTATGGTGAACCAGGGATGGCATTGTGAGATTTGTCCAGGGTTTGCTGCTTGTGATGGATGCTATCAAATTAAAGGTGGTGATTGTCATATTCATAAGTTAAGTCAACGTTCATCCATCATAAATTGTGGGGCAAAGAATAGACAGGCTCAGCTGCACAAACATATGCCGGTATGGAGAAATCTTTCATATGCATTTAACTATAAATAAAAATAAAAAATCAATCTTTTGGCATTCCATTGGCTGCTGAGCGAAGTTGTCATTGTTTTTAGAATCATATGTCATCTTTTGTAGTATCTAGAAAACAAGGTCCGGTGTCCTAAACGTTCTATTATTTTCTCTGGTAGCATCTTTTAGCTATTGTTCGAGTCAGTGTGCCCCCTTGCCCAGTGCAAGGGGATCTTGTTCTTTTTCTTTGGTTCGAAGAGCATATCTTTCAGTCTTGCAGCGATAAAAAATAATATTCCAAGGGTTTTCGTAAATGAAAAATATAAGGTAAGGTATTAGATTCAAGTACTATATAAATGATATTTGCAATTTGCTATATCACCTCTTCACAAGTTAGGCTCTTTTGGAGGTGGTGTTTAAATTGTACCGCATTGCTCTTGGTACTACTGTGTCAACTTTTCCATAGTGTTGCTCCAATTGGAGAATAACATATGGAATTGACAACTGCATAAACTAGTGGTGGGGAAAAAAATTCCAGTAGGAAGGTAGCACCCATGTTTTTAGGTGCTACTTCCGTATGATTTTACAATGATTAGATGGGTCCTTGCTACAAAGCTTAAATATTGCTATAATATTAATTTTGTGCTATTGAACCATTGAAATTTTTTCCCTGGTGGTGCAGATGAGGGAAGCCCTGGATGTTCTTCTGATGCATGCCTCTCAATGTAATTCGACCAAAATCAAACCCTGCTCCTATCCAAACTGCCTTCAGGTGAGAAAGCTCTTCCACCATACACAGCAATGCAATCTTCGGCTTGCTGGGGGTTGTCAAGTCTGTCAGAAAATCTGGAAGCTGCTGAAGGAGCACTCAAAAAATTGTAGAGATTCTGGTTGTGGAGTACCGCGCTGCATGTGGGTTATGCTAACATTTGGGAATTTTTTTATTTCTTTTCTACTTCGATTTGGAAATAGTGAAATAACATTCTTCCAATATGCAGGGATCTGAAGAAGCGTGCCGAACTGCTTGCATCACAATCTGAAACTTGCCGAAGAGCTGCGGTTGTAGGGTCACTAAGAGATAGCTGAGAAGATATTGTTATAGATGGATCATTGTCGGCGACCATTTGTACAGTCAAAACAGAGCGAGAATCGTACAGTTAGCTAGCAGGCTTAGACAAAAGTATGAATCACCCATTTATAGCGGATATTAAGATGGATTATCCAGATAAGGAATTCATTCAATACATACCAAGTTTGGAGAGAGATTTGGTGTACAGACGAAAAGTAGTAATTATTATTTAGTTTTGCACCAAACTACAATTGTGTATATCTTTCTTGTGCAAGAATACATTTCAGAGTAGTTGGTAAATACACCTACCATTTTTTCCTTCTAGATTTTTCTCTTGGTTTGGTTGTGTAGTTTAGTCAGGTACATATTTTGACAAATTCATGTGGAATAATAAATTTGAAGAGATCCATTTTTGCTATTTTGAAATTTTTCATGTTACTTCATTTATCCCCAAGTGACAATCTAAGGGCTATATTGGAAAAGAAACCATCTTTTTTCTTGAATAAGATTTACCTATTCGGCAGGTACAGCGGCAGAGAAAAGTCTCTGTTCATGTGTTTGCCTGCAGGTGATTGTCGGGGCAACTTCAGAAAGAATTACAGCGAGATGACAACTGGCTATTAATTTTTTTATTTTTTTTATTTTTAAGATTTAGTCTGAGAACATAATGGAGTTGGAGAAATCTTTGGCCATGCTTAAGAGGGAGGTCTTACCCATTGAAGAAATCTCTCTCATTATGGACAAGAAGTCTACCGGATTAATCTATCCTCTGCAGGTACGCAGTCCTAACTCATTTGTTGGATTTCTGATATATCGATGAGAAATGGGTTTTAGTTGCAATTTATTTACTTATTTTCTTATGTATTACAGCTGAGGCTTCAATATGTTCACCTCTTGTAGCTTGACTTGACATTCTTTGTTCAACAAGAGAAGATTGCAGCTTTCTGAAGTGCGGAGAGTGCTGAAACCATGATTGACAATTCTCAGGCAGATCATAGAAATTTGCTAAACCAACGAAGTCTTAAAGACAGTGGTTAGCTTGATATAATCCTATGGAGGTAAACCTAGAACTCTGCGACACAAGAAAGAATTGACTCTCAATACAATAAGTGGTGATGATTAAACAATATCTGGGCCGTTGTGACCTATTTACTTTTCAATTGCAAATCCCACTTCCTATGTAACATTTGTTGAACAGTAAACAGTACATGCTGTGTCAGATCATCCACACACTCCCTAATGAGTCCAGTTATGGACACAAACTAAAGCACCGCCTTTTTCTCTCCCGAAGACCTACATTCTAATTCCGTCACTGATTTGAATTGGAGGAAGATATTGTAGCAATAGAAAGCAAAAATATGGCAAGTGCCACCAGTAAAGATAGTTTTATTGTTTTGATGTGAATATGTAATCATGTAAGCCTAATTGGGAAAGTTCTATTTCTGTTGCATTTTTATTAGGCATGTATCAATAACTTGTTCCCCATTTAAATCACATGTTCTTCAATACCATTTACAAGTACAGCTGTAAAATGAACGACACTACTTGAGCTCTCATGTCTGGCTCATTAAAAACTCATTTGAGGGCAGCTTCTTATCTAAACAAGCCCAACTTGAACACTTTCTAGAACTCATTAAGTTTTTAAAAGAAATTTGAGCAACTTACTCAGCTCATTCATAACAAGTTAGCAGCTATTAAATAGTGAATCCATCCTGGGAAAAAAACAAATTAATAAGGGATTTTTGGTGAAAAGTCCTTCTGTGTGTTTTTTTTTTTTTTTTTTTTTTTCTTTGTAAAGCCCACCGAATAAAATAATAGTTTCAAAAGTCCCTTAAATAAAAAGTATGATGAAAAGGCTGAAATACCCTTCCATATAATTCAAAACCCTCGTTGAACCATTTCTCTTATTTTCTATCTCCACATTACTGGTATCTTCTCTCTTTCCTTTATTTTCTCTCTTTCTAAACCCTAAACCCTTTTGATCTCCATCTTCGATCCATCTTACAAAATCGAAATCTTGAAATCGTCCATTGAAATCCATCATCATCTCAGATTTGATACCTATGAACTCATGTTTGAGATCAATAATTTCAGATCTGAGATAAAATGACCTCATATATATCAAAAAAATGATAAATTGATATATTACAATAGAAAATCGAGAGTTTTTTGTTTGTTTGTTCATAGATCTAAAATAAAATTCGACTATAATTCATTTATCTAGTATGTACTCTGTTTTCGCAACAATAAAATTTTACTCTGGTTAATGAAAAATAAAGTTTATTCTCTTATGCATAGACAAACATTCAACAACACAGCAAAATTTTACTTGAAGATTCAAAGTAAATTTTACTCTAAAGATTCAGAGTAAATTTTATCAGAAAACAAATCAGAAACTGCATAGACAAACATTCAACAACACAGTAAAAATTTACTTTCAATTCAGAGTAAATTTTACTCTAAAATAAAGTAAAATTTTACTTACCTGTTAAGAAAACAGAACAGATAACACCAAAGTAAAATTTTACTCTCATTTTATCAAATAAAAACAGAGCACATACCAGAGTAAAATTTTACTCTCATTCTGTCAAACAAAAACAGAGCACAAATCAGAGTAAAATTTTACTCTCATTATGTCAAACAAAAATAGAGCACACACCTGATTGAACTTGGCAAATCAACAAAAATAAATAAAAAATAACAACAGATTTATGCAGCTTTGCAACGTAATCTCTCATTTAATTGAGAGTTGATCTTGAATGGTGAGATCGTGTAGTATTGACCAAGGGTGAGATCGTCGGCGGTGAGATCTTCAGACTTTGAGATTCTCTTCATGAATTTCGTAAATCATTTTCACTTCGTAGATCGTCTTCAAGATCGGTATATGCATGAGCTAAGATTGTTCAAATATATGATATATATATACATATATAGATGAGGCCAATATGGTCAACAAAAAAGATATAAATTATAGAATGTCCTTATTAAGCTGAATTTCTCTTACTCAAGAACTTTTTGAAAGAAAATTTATTGAATTGTCCTTTATCCTTAAAAAAAAAAAAAGCCCAAAAAAGAAAGTTTCACAAAAAATCCCAATTAGTAACGCCATCACAGTTAAAGAGTAAAGTTTAAACTTGTTTTAAAACCTTTAAATAACACAACCTTGAATATGTGTACGTGTCAAGATAAGAAATGCAACCAAAATATATATACATATAACAAAATTCCTTCTGAAGTCACAGTGGGCACCTCCAAGTTGGATTCCACCAAAACAAAAACCAAAAAACACAAAAAAATAAAAATAAAAAATAAAAATAAAGGAAGAAGCATAACATTTAGAATTATATCAGAAAATTGCCCAATCTAGCAAATCGTATTGCCTTGCTAGATTTACAATTTGTAACTCATCAATTCCTTTAGAAGAACAAACATAGCATATAAGAAAGACTTCTCTAGAAAAAATTAAGGAACAACTTCTCAAGAAAAATAAGTCGTCATATAAGAAAGCACAAATGATCTATGCAGAAATTTGAGTTAAAAAGGTACAAACAATCCTTCCCAAAGGAAGAATAAAAACACAAACATCTGATACAACAAATATGGATAGAGAAGAAGCCAATACGAGTCATCTAGGACTGTTGTGAAAGAATAAACAGCCCCCATACCCTAATCGAAACCCAAAAAAAAAAAAAAAGGCACAAGAACCAATCCCCCTTGAATTGGATTTCCGTGGTTGTTATAACTACATTTCAAATTAATACACACTACTACACATTGGGGATCCCTAACTGTTAAAAAATACCAATAAAAATAAAAAAGCAGCTAAGCCAGAACAGCAATAGGGTTTAAGCAATTATCATGTGGTGATAAAATTCCACAACTTCTTCCCTATCGACACTTCACCGGGATGCTCAGATTCTTCATCATCTTCGTCATAGTCGCCGTCATCGTCCCTGCATTCGTCATTGCTGTACTCCCTAGTCCTTTCTGGGGTCCCGTTCACCTCTTCACTCATCACATCCATGTTATCCTCATTGCCACCCTGAGCATCTGCCGTGGTTTCAAACTGTCACGGCACAAGAATCATACAATTCATGTCAGCAAAGTTGGTGCTCTTTGAAGGACTTGAAAGTTGCAAGGCGATTCAATATTTCACAATTTTGAATAACTTTTCTTCCTTTTCTTTTCTTTGTTATTTTTGGTTATTCTGTAGGCCACAGTTCTAAATAACATTTAGCTCTGACAAGTGCGAACAGCAAAACAAAATTAATAGAGCAAAACGGCTCATATCAAGTAGCAAGTTAAAAGTCATCAAAATGTTCCAAACCCCAGCCATCTTGACTTCAATCAAAAAACGAATACTAAAGGGGTCAAGGCTCGGGTGGTTGATATCAACAGAAAGGTCTCAACATTTATGAATTAACCAAGTATTGTAAATGTCAAAGATACAGCAGAGGTCAAATAGATGCCATATCTATTTCTTCATAACAGCAAACCAAAAGCACAAAACACAAAATAATACAAATTTACATGAAAATATATACTTTAAACACAACAAAATACAAAAGAAAAGGAATTGATATCAATAGAAAGTTGATAATCATCAATATTTTCTCCGGATTGCCCAATTTTTGGAAATGATAAAGATTGAGCAATGTCTGCCATCCCTATGTTGGCCACCACAAAAATCCAAAAACTGCAACCATAAACATTACTTAAATTTCATAATATATATATAATATACATTTGGCCAGAAAAACCAATTTATCGATACCATGTATACGAGAGAGAGAGAGCAGAGCAAGTATATGAAAAAAGAGTATTCATGCACATGGGGAATGCTTCTACAAGTACTCACCTGCATGAAGTGTGTGCTTCCACCATTTTCACTAACAAGCTCTATCAAAGGTGCGGCCACAGCTTTTGAGTTAGAAATTTCGTCCCTCGTATCTCTTCCATCATCACCATCTCTTTCCTTTCCTTTGCTTGGGTCAGGCAATGCTCCATTAGCAGCCACTGTCACCGGACTGAGCCATACAAAATATTAGGAATTCCCAAAAAGTCAAAAAGGAAACAAAAGACTGAGGTTCAGCTTGGAAAATTTTGTGCATCAATTAATCAGTGTGCAGACATAGGTTCATTAACTTCTCATGCTGATAATTCAATTTAAAAGCCAGCTCTCTTACAGCCTGTTTGGATTGAGTGATTTGGAAAGAAAAGAAAAGAATATGTAAAGATGAGAGAAATGGGGTGAAATGGGGAGAAAAGGAGAGAAACCCCCATTTCTCCTATAAACCCTCCACTTGAATCTCTCCAAAAGTGGAGATTGGGAGAGAAAAGAAACTAACTAATTTCGATTTTTTATAATACCAAAACTGTCCCTTTAGCTATAGAAGAAATAATTTTTTAAAAAAATGACACCTATAAAAAGTTAATTTGGTAATATACCATGAAGCAATTTATTTTCTTTTATGTTGTTTAACCATACAAATGAGAGAAACCATTTATCTTTTCTTTTTATTTCTCTCCTATTTATTCAAAAAAGAACCAGGGAAACCACAATCTTTTCTTTTTTCTTCACTCTCCTAAATGTCTTTCTTTTTTTTTTCTTTTCTCTCCTAGGTTCCCCCAAACAGAGTTTTTTAGACAACTCATACCCATAATTCTAGAATTAGAAAGAATTAATCTGATTGCTAGTTCAACTCCATTAGGAAGCTATAGTAGTCCTTGGTTTTAAATGCACCATGTCTGAGTCCAAGCACCAAATATGCAGGCACACAAGGCATCGGTGCAGTGGAAGGTTGGGCCCTGCATCAACTCAAGGTGTCACCAGAGCATTACCCTGTATACAGCTTTTTTCATGGACTTACATTTTGGGTCGCCGGAGGTTGTATCGTACTTCACCAGGAGCTCGTACAGCTTGAGCAACCTTTTGTCTCCTCTTGCGACCGCCTGCTGTGACACTTTCAGAATGTCCTTCACTGTAATCACCATCCTGCTCGCTCACTGTATTTTGAGAGCCATGAGCACGGTTCCGCTTTCGTGCATTTCTTGCCTTTCCTTTGTTCACAAGAGTAGATTCTTCCTGGCCTTCCTCGTTCATATGGGCAGAATCCTGAGCCTTACCATTCCGTTCAAAGGCATCCCCAAGTATAGACTTGGCATTTGCAACAACCGCCTTCACGGAGAGGGTTCTATTAACTCTAGGCCTACCTCCTCTCCTGCCAGGTTTGCGGCGGCCCATTTTCAGATCAGATTGCTGTGAATCCTCTGCAATTTCTTGTGCCTGGCTGTTGATATTGCTCTGATCATCAGCAGATGGATCCTGACTGGCTCCTACCTCTCTGATGCTGTTGTCAGATTGAATCCTATGAACATCCACAGAGCCAGTTGCAATCCCAAAGGATTCTGATTCATCTTCGTTGCTCAATAACCTTATTGGTTGTTCTTCTATACCAGTGAGTTCATTCTTTTTACCCGGTGAGAAAGTAAATATCTTTGAGGTGCATTTTCGGAGCCAGGACATAGTTCCTCCAGAAATCGGAGATCCTGAGTGAATTACACCCAGGGATATCTCATTATTTTGCCTCTCAGAAGTGACCGTGTTACCCCGGACAGCCTCCTTCAAATAATCATTAGTTGGTCTAGGCAAAGGAAGTGCCTCCACATTGTCCATTCCATGTAAAGATTGAAGATCAGAAGCCACAAACTCACAAGTAATCTCCCCACAGGTCTTGCAACTCTTGTGTTTCTCAACAAATGCAATGAAGCGTTCTCTTTCCTTCACGAATTGTTCCCGCTGGTCCTTCAACTTCCCGCTAAGACCAACAAGTTCATCAATGTCTTTTTGCATTTCAAGCCGCTGTTCTTCAAGATGTTTCTGGTTTGCAGTGATTTCTTGTGTCTCTTTTTCTGTCCTTATTCTTTCTATTTTCATTTCTTCCATTTCTCTTCGAGCCACTTCCCTTAAGTAATTAATATTGTTCAGTTCCCTCTCCCTTTCTTCCTCAAATGAATTCTTCCTTTCACTCAAAGAATTCTCCATCTCCTCCTGCCTCTTCTGCATTTCGGTCTCGAGTTCTCTTTTTTGCAGCTCAAAATCACGCAACATTTGGGTTTTGTCACTTTGAGTTTTCTCAGCCATCACTGCTTTCTCATGCTCCATGCTAGCAGCAAATGAATCTTGAGCCAGTTTGAGAGCTTCCAATTCCCTTTGAACATAATCCTGTGTAACCCGCTTCTCATTCTCTAACCTTTCCTCTTCAGATCTCATCAGCTTTTCTAACTTTTCCTTTTGCACAGTCACCTGCTCTAGCTCCTTCTTAATCTCAGCTCTTTTTTCATCCAGCTCTTCCCACTCTTTCTCAAACTTCTCCCTTTCCTGCTTCAACTCCTTACCTTCCTTCAAAAGCAGTTCCCTCTGCTGTCTACCCTTGTCTATCTCTAGTTTCAGTTCTGATTGCAGGCGCACAAATTCTGACCTCTCTTCTTCAGTTATTTGAAGCCTTTCCCTCTCTTCACTAATCTTCAGTTGCTGTTCTTCAATCTCAGCCTGTATCTTCTCAAGCTCGTCCTTGAGATTAAGCAAGTTCTCATTATCAACAAGCATTTGTTTCCTTTCATTCTCCAACTTTTTCTCATCAACTTTGATGGATTTCTCTCTTTCCTTCAGAGCTTTCGACCTTGATTCGAGGTCCTTCTCTTTCTCTTTAAATTTTTCTAGTTTCTTCTCATATGCATGTTCACGTTTTGCAACCTTCTCCTCCAGGTGGTTGATTTCGGCTTCTTTCTTCTCCACTTCAACTGCCTTGTTTTTCAAGTCCTCATCAAAAACTTTACTCTTTTGTTCCATTTCCAATTCAAATTCGTGTTTCTTTGCATCCAGGATGGTCTTGTGTTCATCCAGAAGTTTCTGAATCTCAACCTGTACGAGTCCCATACAGAAGGTAATAGTCAATAACACGATAGCAATTATAAAAGATAGTGATTGAGAGTCACAGAAAATTTTCTTTTTCTTTTTCTTTCTCAGCACAAATGTAGTTTCATTGGTCGCTTTTGTCCATGCTCCACCCATTGAGAAAGAGAGAGAAGAGGCCACTTCTCCAGTAATGATAAGACACAACAATAGGAATGCATTGCCAATATGAGAAAAGAAATAGAGTAAAACACAAGGGAAGGAAAAACAAAAACAAAAAAAATTAGAATGATTCATCTTCCTTTTTCTTTTTCTTTTTCTTTTTTGGGGTGGGAGGATCAAAAGAATGAAATTCACTTTCTTAGACCAGGCAAATTTTAGTCAACTACTATACCATGTTCAAGGAATAGTGTAATGTCTGAGCATTTGCGTTTGTATGCTTTTCTTTTTTCCCATTGAAAAGTGGAAATTTATACATCAGATGAGTTGTAAAGACTCACTCTTTCCCTAGCCTCAAGCTTTTCCCCTAACGCAAGTAATTCCTTCTCTTTTGTCTCTAAGCCATTTCTCATTGCATCAGCTTCCTGCTTTAGATAATATAAATAAATAAATAGACATAAATTTCAATTTCATATTTAACAAAAGTTTGGCAAGAAAAAGAAAAGGGAAAGAGAAAAATAACAAATAAAACATTAAAATACAAAATAAAAAAAGAAGTATAACACGTGCCTTCTCTTTAACAGTTAGGTTTGCCAGCCTCCTGCTTATATCGTCTTCTTTCTCTTTCAAAGTTGAGTTAGCTATGTCAATCTTCTTTTGTGCCTCTTCAAGGTCATTCTGTTTCTGATTAAAGATTGCGTCGTTCTCATTTGCCCTCTCCTCTCTTTGGTTGAGCAATCTTCGAAGCTCAGCCAGCCTTTCTTCTCCCTCTTGTAATTTTCTTTCCCATTCTCGTAAGTCTTCTCTCTGTTTAGATAAAGTACTCTCATGCACTTCTCGCCTGAGAAAAAAAGGGGAAAAACTGTCAGTTAAAACGAAAGTTACATTTTATGATAACATCTATCTATTTTTACTCCATGAATTTGCAACATTCAGGGAAATGAAGAAAAGAGCTGTGATGAGCAATGAGTGTTGAGCATACTCTGCATTAAAGGATAGCCGTTCCCTTCGAATTGCATTTTCTCGAGCCCCCACTTCATGTGATTTTCTTTCAATCTCCGAACTCTTTCTGCTCACCTCAGCAAGCTTGGCATCAGCAGCATGTAACTTCGATTCCACCTCCAAAGATTTCTCTTCAATGCTAGTGATGAGTGCATTAGCTTCAGCCAACTTCGAATCAGATGTAAACTTGATTTCTGCATATTCCGATCGCATCTCGCGCAAAGCCTTCTCTAGCTGCAGCAACCATGATGACATTAGAAATACAAAGCCAATAAATGATATTTTATTCCAGGAAATGACATTTTATTCCAAAGGATCAGAATAAACCTCAACTAAAATAGTCTTTACTTAAGACAAGACTAATCAAACAAGTGGGAATGAATCATTAAAAGTCCCAAAATATGTAAAAATATATATAACAATCCATAAATATAAAACTGTTCACAACCGGCTCCCATACAAAATACATATCTCGGTTGTTTGGTGCAGCTTATGGACTTTTTAATTTGCAAATCTGTGCCATAGTGTTTGGGGCAGATTTGAGGCAGAAATAGCTTAAATAAACTTGGGGGGGAGAAAAAAAAAAAGATTATTGGGAAGTAGGGGGAGAGATTTTAACAGACCCATCATGTTAACACATAATGTGCACTCAAATTAAAATGGACAGCCCCCAGTATTAATTCAATTCAACCTCCAAATCTTAGTATGAGAATAAACAGTTTGTTATACCAAAGTCCTTTTTTTTGGGTGAATAATTATACCAAAGTCCTACTCTTCAGGACAGCATGTATGTATCTACATAGCCATAAATGGTACAGGTTAATGCAACCAAAATATAGAAGTCACAATACCCTCAAACCAAATGCTATGTAACTTAGAAAAGATTGATTCAGAAATACATTCATAGCTTTTACTCCCCAACTTTTAAAAAGAAAATAGGGTTTCGCACAATCTAAGTGAGTTTGGATTATGTTTTATAATCTACGTGAGTTCACACTTGTACAGATCAAAATAGTAAGACCCGTTCATAATTATGAAGGAAATCGATAGTCCACAATCTGTCTTTTTATCACAGTTAGAACAAATATTATAAAGATGTATGTCTGTATAGTAAATTATTTCTTACAATAATTAATAAAACACATGAATCTGCTAAACTGCACAAATTGTGTATTGACTTCAAGACTTTGTTAAATTGGAACTAAACATGTAAATCATAGATAAGATAAGCCATTGGGGTTGCTGGCTATTTTATTAATTCTTCCACCAAAACATACAACTCTGATCCATATATAGTCCAAATCATAATCTTAAAAATTTTCTTTCCAAGGAGAACAATGGGGAGAAAGAAGCCGCAAAAGGAACACATATCTATTCGTTAATAAAGCACAGACCTCCACCCTAGTGGTGGTGACAACTTGTTACTGCTAGGCCTATAACATGATTAAAACATGCAATCAAAAAAACAAATCACTAGGCTTTCAGCATCTTTTGGTTACTCTGATTCAAATATAGAAGTGAACATATCAATATAAAATAATAACAAGCACATCTCTTCTTCGATCATCAAACATCTCCTTTAGGTAAATTATTCTTCCAGCAACTTCCATGCTAATTCAGGATGAATAATCAAGTGTAACTATGACAAATAAATGTTTGTCTTTCCAAAGAATCCCGTTGTTGAATGTTACACATAGACATTTGGGAAAATAAATTTTTAGAATAACTAATGCAAATTTTTTAAATCATGTTGTTCAATTATGCTATGCCTCTATAACTCTGTTCCATATCAATATGGTTTTCAAGCAAACACAGTGCAACTCATTGCACTTGATTCTTTAAACCATACAACAGATTCTTGCAATCAGCAAATGATACTACACTAAAACAGATCACAACATTCACAGCATTTACCAAATTGAAAATGTAGGAAATTCAAGAGGGTAGGGTAAGCACAAATCATACATCAAGCACGCACTGCTTCTCCACACCCAAGGCCTTCCTCAAATTCTCTTCTCGCTTCTCAATCTCAGACATTGCAATTAGATGTGCCGCTTGTTCTCGTTTAAGGGAATCCCTTGTTTCTTCTACAGCTTGCTTCAGCTCTTCATACTTTGAAGTCCATTCCTTTTTCTCAATGAGGAGAAGGCCCATATTGTACTGGTATTCAAAAAGCTGCAAACAAAATCCATTCAGACAGATAAGACCCCACACTGTATTTGATTAGCACGAAAAACCTCCACCTTGCCTCCCCTTTTCTTCTTTTCCCAGCACCCCCAAAGAATAGATAAATAAGTACCTTGGGGGGGAAAATTTAAATATCTACAGAAGGCCCAAAACGGGAAAGATGTGACAAGCGATATAATGAAGGGAAAAATAAAATAAATCACACATAATTAAGCATAAAACCCAGCAATAACAGAGAAGGGTGGATTACTTGCAGGACAAATCCAAAAAAACACAAACAGTACTATGGCCCTGTTTGGTAGAGCTGTGGGAAAGTGCTTATAGCTTATGCCTAAACAGCTTATAGCTTATAACTTTCAGCTTAAGCTGATTTCCAGCTTATTCTTAAAGCATCTCCTGCCCCACTCAAAGAATAAGCTGATTTCTGACTTCTACAAAGCTATAAGCTATAAGCTAAACCAAACACATCAAAATAGCTTAAATTAAGCTGGAAGCTGGAATAAGCTGAAAATAATCTCTGCCAAACAGGCACTATATTTTACATTTCAAATACTGAAATATAAACCCTAAGAATCACAGACACTCCCAAAAAGGTGTGTCATGTCCGACACCAATACTTGTTAGACACTTCCCGACATGTGTCGGGCACAAATCCAAATGTGTTATATTATTATTATTATTATTGAGTAAATTACACTTACCTACCCTGAGGTTTATGAGAACCTTAAAAACAAATAAGAATAGAAGTATTGCATGTGGAGAACTTTTGTGCCATTCATATTACTGCAGATAATTTTCTCTAAATGATGTGATAAGACAGCATATTGTCATAAAATAAATAAATAAATACACCAGCCACAAGCATCTCCAAAATTCAAACCAAATCAAATTCAGTCAAATAAAATGTGCAATGATAAACTAGACTCCTGATGTCTTTAAGATACATGGTTTGATTCAATTCACAACTCGGAAAAAGATAAATTTGATTCACAATTTGATAACTAAGAGGTGGACACGTCCCAATGCCATGGGTTGTAACTTTACCAGAGATGAAGTCATACATCTCAGCTATAATTTATACTGAGCACCTATGTCAATGTCAGCATACTCTATTAGGAAGTGATGCTCAGTACAAACTTTTATATCCCCATTAGCTCGTAATGTTTCCAATGTTAAAACTGTCACTCCACTTAAAGATGGTTCTTAAGTCTTCGAAATAAATAAAATTAAAAATTAAAAATAGGTTCTCACCCAGTAGAATATGGAATTGTAATATTGGAATACCATCGAAGATGCACAGTTTGAATACTATAATTCAAAGGTACCCAGGAACACACACACACACACACACACACAAAAGAGTTTAATTTCCTAGTGATCCAACCACAACTCAATCATCTACCCCCAATTAAGGTCATTTTGTTATCTAAAATTTCCACTAGTAATCAACATGGGCTCTCAAAATCAAGAAAGACTGAAAATAACAAGAATTAAGTCACAAAACCAAAGAGACCCTTTTTTTCCACTTCGTTTGGGAAATTGAAAGAAACCCAACAAAACAACACTGAAAATATGTAAAATTGTTGATTCACTCACCTCATTTTCGAGCTTTGAAATCTTCTCAACAGTTGTTTCGCGGTCCAAGGCCGCGTCTTTCTTAGTCCCACCATTTTCGCCTGATAAACCCATCGGTGGAAGCGTCGTGGACTCAATCAAAGCCACACCCTTACCCCTCGAACCCGTCTCTCCATTCCTATGGTTTGAATTAGGATCCGAACCAGAACCAGAACCAGAACCAGACCCAGACCCAGACCCAGAACCGTTCTTCTCACTCCTGGGTGTGAGAGGCCAACCAGACCACACCTTCCTCTGCGGCGTGAACATCACGAAAGTTTCCCCAAAGTTGAAGATCGCAGATCCACCCTCACACTCACAACCAAACACTCCCAAATCAGAATTTCGGGCCAAAAAAAAATTCAAAAAAAACCCTAAATTGAAGAGTGAATAAGGAAGAAGAAAGAGAATCGACGGGCCGGACGTGAACAGAATTCTCAAATTCCGGCGAATTGCAGCGGTGAAATCCGCAACGTCTCGAAACGAACCTCTCACTCTCTCTAACTCTCTCTCTCTCTCTAACTTTTTCTCTCTCTCTAGGCTTTTTCAGAGCCACCTTTCGTGCTATGCGCGGATTACTCACGTTCTTTCTTTTTTATTAAGAATGTGTGTGTACTGGTAGGACAGCAATTCTGTTACTTGATTTTACGTTTTTTACCTTGGTTAAGCCTAATACTGACCCTTAAACCTAGGGTACATTTGGAATTTAATATGCGGCCACATTTGAACGGAACGTGGGGGTTTCGTAAGTGTACTCTTTTTCAATGACCCAATTGCCCTTTGTTTGTCAGAGGCTGCTGTAAGTTGAATGTGGGTTGACTGATGGGTTATAAATGTGTAAAACAAAATTGATTCCGACCTCTTAAAAAAACACCTCTATCTTTAATTTGTCTTTTTTTTCTTCTATTTCTGGCTTTTATTTTACTCTTTTTTTTTTATATTTCTGGACAGCTCATTAGAGCTGTACGACGAGACTTCTAATTAGAGGTGTGCAGAAGGATTGATGTGTAAAATATTACTCAATTACTTGTTAATTATAAAGTTAGTTTTTGAAATTTGTAAGTTGTTTTTGAAATTTTCTTATCTTGTCATAATTAATATTTTTTATTTTTAATAAAATATCAAAATAAAAATTAATATATAAGAGATTTGATATGTAAAATTTAGTATATATATTTATACGTATGAAAAATTTATTATGTTATATATATAAAAAATATTATATAAATTTGTGTTATGTTTATGTAAATATTTGATAATTATTTAAAATTATTTTTCAATCAATTAATAAATTAAAATCATAATTTAATTACGGATAATAAATTTATGTGTCATCTACAGTTTGATTAGTGTAAAAAAGGGTGTAGAGTAGGGGTGTTTGAGTAAAGCCAAGTGTGGCGTACACAAAATAATTCATCTTTTTATTTTATTTTTTTTATTACATCATCTCTCTATTTTTCTACACATCTTTTCGTAAAAAGATAAAAAGTATACTTATTTAAGTCATCCCAAATGCTATTGAAATGGTGTTTTTTTAAGTAAAGTTTATATTAGGGATTTCAAATAAATTATTAAATATTTTATCAAACTTCTCCTATGAATGTGGGATTCAGACAAATTATATGCATGTAGATCTCACATAATGGGAGAGATTTACTAAAATATTTGATAATTTATTTAAAATAGATAACATTTTATTTATTTTTTTTTAGTGGGGGAGAGAGAAAGAAAATATACCCGAAATAATTGAAATGCGACGGCGTGTGTATAGGCTGTTGGAAACTTGGGGATTGAGGCGAGTTGAGTGATGTGAAGAAGATAAGCATCCCACTTTGATTGTCTTTGTCCCATGTGCTTACTACTTCGAATGGGTCCCATCATTATGCGTCACCTCCCTCTCTTTCATCGCCTCGCCTTTTTTTTTTGTTTGCGAACAAAATTAAAAAAAAAAACACTATCGGTTATTTTAAGAAGGGGCAGTGCTACGTAGCTTGAGAGGCGCGGTTCGAATCGCGGCTCGACATCAAAACGACATCGTTTTGGTGTCGAGTTTTTTTTTTTTTTTTTTTTTCTTTTCTTTCCTGGCTTTTCCTAGCTTTGTTGCAGAGCTATGGAAGAAGAAGACGGAGGGGGAGGGGGAGGAGGGGGAGGGGGCCCTAATATAGGGGGAGGAGGAGGACGGCGGAGGCGGAGGCGGAGGTGGAGGGCGAGACGATCGGCGGAGGGAGGACGGCGGTGACGATCTGGAGCTGGGCGACGACGGCGGCGAGGCCACGATGGCGGGCGGCGAGACGATCGGCGGGGAGGCCACGACGGCGGGAGGCCACAACGCCAACCTTCCTCTCCCTCCCTCTCTTTCTCTTTCTCCTCTCCCTCTCTTTCTCTTCTTCTTGTCTGTTTTCGAGCCACTTTCGAGCTCGAAATTGTCGAGCTACGGATCTTTATCCTTTAAGAAGATGGTGATAATTAATTTTTTGGTGAAAAATTATTTATAAGTAATTTTTTTATGAGAGAAAAAGTTGGTAATAATCTAAAAATCAGATTATTACCAACTTCCCAAAATAGGCCTGTGTTTAGAAAAATTTTACAAAATAAAATACAAATTCAATGGTGTGATACTTGAAGCTTTATTTGATGAATGATAAAATTATTTCAGCAATTTAGACAATTTGATGAAGCAGTTTTGAAACATGATACACATTGGACATGAATGATATTGTAAAAAATAAAAAGTTATAATTTACACTAAAAAAAATATAAGTAAGTTTTATATAATAGAATAGATAAAAATATGTAAAATGATAACGCATACATATGGAATGTAATTCATTATATAATTATAATGTAATTTATCTTTGGGTGGATTATGCAGGGAAGATCCATTCACAAGGATTTTCTTTTATGATTATATGCTTTAGCAAAGAGAATTTTTTAGAATTCGATTTTGTTCATTTAGTTAACCAATGTCTGAATGTCACTGCAATGGATTGGTTTGTTTTTGTCAACAAAATGAATATAAAGTTCATTTAGAATGTTTATTCGATCCGAAAGTTATCATAAAGATAATTTCTTCAAGTGGTATTTACAAATATAGTAATAAATCTCATTAGAATAATCAATTACATATGAAAGTAATATTCTCTCATCTTATGTGAATGAACAAATTATTTTATTTTTTTTGATTTCTAAACATATATTTTTTTATTATAATACATTTTCAATCATACAATACAAAAAAATAAAATAAATTATTCAAAACATTTAAATCTCAAGCATTGAGGATGAAATAATAAATTTGTGACCAAAAAAAATTATTTTTGTCTGGTTCTCAATTTCTTTAATTAATTGAAGTACACCAATCAATCATCATCATTGGTGATTACGATGAAGCCTTAACTATCTATCAGGCATATAAAAACTGTTATGATTATGAACCCATCACTGTTTTTCCGCTGTGGTATGGTTGGGTGACTTTACATTTTTATTATAGGTTGGTTCATAACTTTGCTATGGTTACAGCTTTTTAAAAATACTTTTTAAAAAAATTATTTTTTATTTTTATTGATTTTTTAAAATATTTTACTAATTTTTTTTACTTTTTGACGTATCTAACATAAAAATATCTAAAAATTAAAAAAATTATGAATTTTTTTTTAAAAAAATTCATTAAATACTAAAAATATTAAAAAAAAATACGAGAATTCAGTACATTTTTTTTTATATTTTTATGTATTTATTAATTTTTTAAGATATTTTTTTACTTTTTAAATACATCTAAATAAGGTTGCATCTAAAAAAATCAAAAAAAATGTTTAAAATTTTAAAAATATTCACTAAAAACACAAAAATCAAAAAATTCAGTTTTTAAAAAACTTAATCTAAAAAACTCAAACCAAATACACTGATTACATTTAGATTTATATTTTTTTTATAAAAATAAATTTAAAATATTAGAGATTTCTAATAAATTATTAAGTATTTTACACAATATTCACATGAGTGTGGATATCAATGTCTCATATCCATGTGATTAAATGATAAAAATAATTAAAAATAGTTGGTGAGAGGTGATAGGAAAAGAAAAATAATTTAGAACACTAAAAGATGAGCACTAAAAAAGTATTAATTTGTCATTTTCCTCTTTATATTTTTTCTTTTTCCTTTTTTTTATTGTTTCTTTTTTTTTTTTTTTTTGGGTGCATGCCAGCTTTTAAAGCAACTCTACTAGTGGTCTGTATCACCATTGATAAAAAAAAATATATTTTATTTATAAAAAATAAATGTGGTGTTCCCTAAGTCTTATAAATTCCTAGTTAAGTTAATGTACAACAATTTTCTTTTGCTTTCCCTTTAATTAATATTTGGATTCTATCCCTTTTGATAATTTTATTTGTTTGTATAAGAAATAATTCGTTACTTTTAGAATAATTAATTCTTAACCGTTATCTCTATTTGAGCTCATCTATGCAGGGGTTGTTTGGGATGTTATCAATAAATATACTTTTTGACTTTTTATAAAATATGGGCTGGGTTTAAAGTGATGTGATAGAGAGGTGATGTAACTTAAATAGGATAGTAACTTTTTGACTTTTTGACTTTTTTTGAAGACGCCAAACTTAGCCTTACTATGTCAGCCTAATTAGATTGGACTCAATGTTATTATCACGTACATATTTTCTTCCTACATACATATAAGGGTTTTAATTAGATAATAAATGTACGTAAAACTAAAAGTAAAAAAAATCTAAAAAGAAGAAAGAAAAAATTGTAAAGATCGTGAATGTGACTACCATTGAGACTTCACTATTTGGGTCATTGTTAAATATTTACGTATGATACTTATATCGTATTGAAAATAATGATAAGGTACAATTTCATATTATCATTTATTACAAATACTTGACATGCTAGTATGTACAGATTTCATATTTCAAAAATCTCAACAACTCGAACCTTCAAAGTTTTAAAAACATTTTTATTTTAAGGAATTGAAACTTTTAAAAAGTTTATTTTAAATTATTAATAATGATATGATAAATTATGTGTTAATTTATAATTTAGCACAAAAATTTTTGTCACGACAATGTGAGTGAATTATGAAATTTTAAATCGCAAGTCTCAAACAGTCTTTTTTTTTTTTTTTTTTGGTGGTAAAATTGTAGCATGGTGTACACATTTTCTAATTATTGTTGTGCATAGCAACATATATATGTTGCGACCAATGTCTTTGTTTTGTGAGTCTGAAGTGAACTTCTAAAATGAGTCTTTTATAAATAAATAAAGATGTAATAATAATAATAATAATTTGGGAAAAAAATTTGATAACTATTCAAATGTTTTTTTTTATATATTTTAATTTACAGATACCCAACAAAGTTTTCTTATATAATTAAGACATGAATAAATCATTATGATAACTAAAAAATATATTTAAAAAATGATTTTGTTGCTTTAATAGTTTAGCAAAAAATATTTTTGTTGAGCAGAAAACAAAAGATACTTATAACAAGGAAAAAAAATACAAAGTTGTAATACTAATTTAAAATATCCAAAAAATATATATATTTATTAATTAATTTATATAATAATTTAGAGAAAAAAAAAAAAAAAGAGAAGGCAAATGTCGAAAACTAGAGAAATCGATGGCCCACGTGGATAATCACAAATTCGGTTTCTTTTTTTCTCGAAACTGCCACAATTTATATGCTCCCTCTCTCTCTCAGATGAAATCATAGTCTTCTTCTTGTTGTTGTTCATTTTCATTCCTGTATTGGAATCAGAACACCATTCTCAGCCAATTGCATTGGGTCTCCACCACCAACCCAGAACCTGAAAGTCGAAATTACAAAGAGGGTCTTCCTCTACTACATTCAGCACCACTCCCCTTTTTGTGTCCACCCAAGATTTCTCAAACCCTTTTCGACCCAGAAGAAGAAAAAACAAAATCATGGCCGCTGAACCCTCAGGATCTAGTGGGTCCGCTGATTCCTATCTTGGGAGCCTGATTAGCTTGACATCCAAGTCTGAAATTCGCTACGAAGGTGTTCTTTTCAAAATAAACACTGCAGAAGCTAGCATCGGATTAAGCAATGGTATATACCAATTTTCGTTTTCATTTCTCTTTAAATTTTGAATTTGGGTTTTTTGTTTATTGTTGTTTTACATTTTTAATTTGCATGCATGTTTTTGAGGTTTAGCTTTCTGGGTATGTTTGTTTTTGCTTTCTTGGTTTGGATTTCTTGTTAATTTTAATGGGTTTTGTTTGATTACATTTTTATGATGATTATAGAATCTGCACTCCGAGAAATTGATATTGTTGTTTAACAGCATTAGGAAGATAGTTAATTTTGTTATAGATGTTCATACCCATTTCAAGAAGGGCATGAAATGTGATGATGGTGAGAGGCTAACCCAGTTATGACAGTAACGACCAATCTGGAAACAATAAATGCGCGGTCATCAAAGGCATAATTGATTTATAGTCAATATGTATACTGATTTAGAACTTTTTTCCTCATTGTTTTTGTTGTAATTTTTGAAATAGTGGAGATATGAAGCTTTTATTATAGATTTTCACAGGCTTTTAGATGCCATAAAATATGAAGCTTTAGTTTTTACTTGGAGTTCCGGAACTTGTGTGCGTTCTCATGTTTTTTTCTTGTTTCATTTGAAGAAATAATAGAATTATTCTTGAATGGTTGTTATCACATTTTGCTTCCATTCTATATATCCATTGTCTCCAATAGTCTAAAAAAGGCTAAAATAGCCCTTGCCAAACACCGCCCTTGGAAAATCATATTTTTGAGTGTTTAAACCTTTGTAGGCCTTAAGCACCCTTTATATTCTATGTTTGGCATGCTAGTTCAATTGTGATCCAATTCCAGTCTAGCTGGCTCCTTCTTTTGTGGTATTCACCAACAACTGTGTCGAAGATTCATTGAGGATCCTTTGATGTCATTCTCTGCTATTGATAACATAATCAGTCAATTTTAGAGCACCCACAACCCTGTCGAAGTTATATTTGCCTTATTTCTTTCTTTGACATATTGATAAGCTCCAGCGTGGCCTTTCCATTTAAATAAAATAATGTAATTTCAACTGTTTGATTGTCTGGATCTTGCTGCTAATAGAAAATTATCCTTGATATTCCAAATAAAGATCAACATGATGAATGCAATACTTATCTGATTACATTGGACTAGCTGGTACCTGTGCTTTTAGAGGAAACTTTTATGGTATGTGTATGTGTCATTGGTAAACTGCTTTTCTTAGTGGTATTTTCTTTTTGCATGGGGAAAAGTGATGCTATGATCAGCTTTCGGATTTTATGCTGAACCTGTAATTTGTCTAATGGTAACACAACCCATTATTTATCATAGTGCTACTCCATTGCAAAACTGTATGCGAATTAAGTAGATTACGATAGGAACATTATGCCGTATAATTCTCTGTTGTTCTTTGCTTAAGATGTCCTAGTATAGTTTTATAACAAATTAAGTAGTAAATTTGCTCTTGGCATTTGATCTTTCATCTTCACATGTTCCCATGGTTTCATACAGATGTAAAACAAATTTATTTTTCTTATCGTATCTTTTGACTTGGCAGTTAGGTCATTTGGAACGGAGGGGCGTAAAAAGGATGGCCCACAAATCCCTCCAAGTGATAAAGTTTACGAGTACATTTTGTTTCGAGGAAGTGACATCAAGGTATACTAGATATCTGCTTGGATAATTGAATTCTTATGCTATCTATCTTAATGAACTAATTTCCCAAGGTAACAAAGTCATGAATGAAGCTCGTGATTGTTTGTTGTGGTGTTTGAAAAAGGTGTCTGGAATTTAGTCTACAAGCGTCATACTCTATTCCACTTGCATAGTATTGTCCTCTTTGGGCCCTCCACTAGCTCTCATGGATTTGTCTCCAGTGCACCCATACACACTAAAAGCGTGCTACACAAGAGGAGGGGGCAAAACTTTATTAGCCTAGGTTCAAATGCTCGCCCGTGTAATGTGGGACTCTACCCATCTCTTAGCTGCCCATAAGCGGACACTTCAGAGGCCACACTTTGAGAATAGACCATAAGCAACCACCACCCCTTACGGATAAAGCATCGTTATTCCTTACTCTGATTATCTGATACCACTTGTCATTCCTTGACCCCACTTGTATAGTATTGTTCACTTTGAGCCCACCATTTGCCCTCATGGATTTGTCAATTGGTGCACCTACACACCAAAAACGTGCTACACAGGAGGTAGAGCTATATTAGCCCAGGTTCAAACGCTCTCACAAGTAATGTGGGACTCTACCAATCTCCCAATTGTTCATAAGTGGACACTCCAAGAGTCTCTACCCTATGTAGCAGACCATAAGCAGCCACCACCCCTTAAAGACACAGCATCCTCACTCTAATACCATTTTTTTATAATCTGACCTCACCTGCATACTATTGTTCAATGTAGGCTCACCACTGACCCTCATGAATTGTCCTTTGGTGTGCACATACATTCACACTGAAAGTGTTAGTAGGAGGAAGAGGCAGAGCTATATTAGCCAGGTTTCTGGGTTGGGTTCCTGCTGCAGTGGCAAATATTGGGTACATAATACATTTGTACAAATACTTTGTAGATTGAAGTTTTAACATTACATACCCACTTGATATTAAGAGCTGCTGGTGTTTAGACAGTGTGAAGAACACTTTGTGAATGAAAAATCATGTTAACATTGTCTTTCTTTGGACATCATTTTTGTGATCAGATTTGACTGAGATTCTTAAACAATTGTCTTATGGCCATCCTTTCTTCTTTCTTTTCTTTTCTTTTCTTTTTTTTTTTTCTTTTTTTTTTTTTTTTTTCCAGGATTTACAGGTCAAATCTTCCCCGCCTGTTCAGACAACAGGACCTATGTACAATGATCCTGCTATTATCCAGGTAAAGAAACTGAACGCTGTTGTATAAAATGCCTATTATGAATCACCTTGACATACCAAGTTACATCCAATAAGAATTTATCTGATATGAGTACAGGGGAAGATGTCATGTAATTAGTTGTTATCTGATCTTTGATGGAAAAAGATTTTATCAAATCCTTATAATGCACTTGACTTTAAGTGTGATTTGATTTTACTTATTTGTTCAACAAAGCAAAAAGAATTCTATTAATGGATTAGATTCTAAACACCACCTAACGTAAGGTTTATGTCTATTTTCTCCTTATTTCACACTTTAATATAATATTTTTATTATGCAGTCGCACTATTCTCAAGCAGCGACGTCTACACACTTGCCTACGGCTAGTGTTGGATCTTTACAAGATCTTAGTTCCCATGCTTCACAGCTGGTACTTCCCAACTCGACATGCCAAGGCAGTTTTCCCTCATATCCACCCAATGTGAGTTCAGGGTCATGGGGTTCCTTGCTTCCTCCTCCATCTGCTAATGGCAGTGGGTTTACTACACCGATGTATTGGCAGGGACTCTATGGAGTCTCGGATGGGCTTCAAGCCCAACAACAATCTTTGATTCAACCCCTGTCTGGCTTGTCAATAACACAATCCATGCAACAATCGATGCAATATCCTCCCATGAATGCATCTTTACCAGCCGGGGGTTCTAATTTGCTGGCTTTGCAGTTTTCAGAATTCCCACCTCCTCCCGTGCTGCCTCCTCTTGATAATGGCACCTTCAATTTGCATTCACCTTTGCTTCCTGGGCAGTTTTCTACTGTAGCTCCAGGTTCATCAACAACTTTAATGTCTAATACGACTCCTCACTTTGCTTTCAGCACTAGTCTGCCATTGGTATTTCCATTGACTGCTGTTCCTAACAAGCCTACAATAGTTCCTGGTTCAGTAATGCCATATAATGGTGCCTCTGAACCCGAGCCTTCTCTTACTGGGATATCCAATTCTTTCTTGAATGAGGGATCGATGCCTTCTTTGGTAACACCAGGTCAACTTTTGCAGCCTGGGCTTACCTCAGCTCCTTCATCCCAGTCTCTACAGACAGCTCAGGATGTTGAGGTGGTTCTGGTATCATCATCAGAACTACCTGTTCCAACATTGGTGGAAGCTCAGGCACCAATTTTGCCTCTGCCTTCACCACCTGGCTGCAAGGTATTGATGCTGTATTTGATTTGACTACGCAAAGCTTCCATAACTGATTTATGTTCTCAACATGGATGACTACCATGTGAGGTCAGATCCTGTGCTTTCAAAGCAATGGTTGGTGTGTGTGAAATGATATTCTTGTTTATTTAAATTATCTTGTGCCTTTGTTTTCGTTTCATGTCTTTTTTCCCCTCTCCCCCTTTTTTTGTTTTTTGAATTTAATTTTCTTTATTTCTTTTTATTTATTTATTCATTTATTTCTGTGTTGGGTTTTGTGAAGTGTAATTTGTTTTGTGGCTAGAAGTGTAATAGTGGTTTAGATGTTGATGTAACCTTGGCTAGTGTTCTTCAATTAACACGATAAGCAAAAGAGAATAGGACTAGAAGAGACGAGTAGAGAGAAGAGAGTAAGAAGATACAGCAGAAGAGAAAGAATCAAGAATTGAAAGAGAGAATGAAAGATATGAGAGTAGAGAAGAGTTCTTCAATTAACACGATAAGCAAAAGAGAATAGGACTAGAAGAGACGAGTAGAGAGAAGAGAGTAAGAAGATACAGCAGAAGAGAAAGAATCAAGAATTGAAATAGAGAATGAAAGATATGAGAGTAGAGAAGAAAAAACTATAAGAGGAGAGTGGAGAAGACGAGAGGGGAGAGGGTGCAAAAATGGCTTCTGAGCTTCTCACTCACAAGAGAGGTTGAAGTAACAAAAAGAAGTAAGGTGGTGTGTATGCTCATGTGAGAGAGAGAGAGAGCTTAGAGCTTCCACATAATCATTCTATTGATATCTTTTCTTCTACTTCTTCTTTTTTCCTTTCAAGATACCTAATTGTAGGCCCTAGCACAATAATCACACAATAACCTTCTAAGATTGACCTAGGTTGACATAGTCATGGAATAAGACCCAAATTCTGGTCTTTACATCCTAAATAACTGTAGCACTATTCTTAATGAGGACAACTAACAAGACTCTAATGACTGATATATATCGATGGTTATAAATTATAATATATGTTGCACAAGATCGGAGTTGTCTTCGGAGAGAATTGCTTTCATTTAGTCTAGGATCAGAAACATTATTGAACTCATACAAATTATGAAATAAGTTTATGAATATCTTTAATGTTTGATTTATATACAGAAGCATCCATTTGATATATGATCTAAGTAATGAGATACTTGTGAGTCGAATTGATTATAGAGTAAATTCACCCAACTTATTCATGTCTTGTTTCAGATCTTTGCATCATTATATAATTAATACAAGATTTCAATAGATCAAAGTGTTCATGGAATTATGCCAACTCAGAATTAATTGCTTTAATTGATTATTGAGATTTTTGAGCAATTTGTAACTCAAAAGTAGGTTTAATTTATGTTTAATATTCTAATATATCTTTTTGTTTTTTTTTATTTTGTTGTTGTTGTTGTTGTTGTTGTTGTTGTTGTTGTTGTTGTTGCTTTTGTCCCTCTTCCAGTTAAGTGGAGCTCCTTTGCACATTCGCCACTATAATAGAGGAGGGCATGAAAGAGTAAGAGCAAATGGGGTAATAACATTTTTTTTACCTTTGCATGGTCATATTACTTGTGCTGCACCATAAAAAGTATTCTTGTAATTTAGACCTTTAAATGAGCCAACTGTTGGTGAATTGTTGAGTTTCTACTGATTACACAATACTCAGTAAGTCAGATCACTTGAATTATTTTGAAGATATGTATATTTTTTCTGCCTTCTGTTTCTGTGTTACCCATGACAAAAGGTATTTGTAAAATATGTAATTGTCAAACCTCGTATGGAACTGTTCCACTTTTTCTTTTTCTTTTTCTTTTTCTTTTTTTCCTCTCTATTTTGTCTGCTAATAAAATCCGAAGGGGATTTGATTGGAGATTTAGCATCTAATAAAGCTTTCAATGAAAGCACGAAGTTTATTAAATTGAAAGGAAGGGGGTGAGTTTCCCCCAACCCCATATGAACCAGGTGGGAATATGGTGACTTTGGAAAAGCAATCAAGAAACATCCATCTTCATCAAACAAATTTACCACAAAAAAAAAAAACAGCCCAATTAACATAGAGTTGCTATGCAGTCCAATAAGTATTAGGAATTGATACACCTAACTACAATCAGTGAAACACGAAATAAAAACAGGTTTAAAACAAGAATCAAAATCAAGTACACAAGGACACAAAGATTTCTGTAGGGGGACATCCACGGTCGCTTTAGTTTCATTATGATCCAAAAAGAGTTACAGTACAATATAGAGAGATGTGGCACTAAATCTATAAATACATAGTATTAGGGCAAGAGTGTAGAATTGTGAAATATCAAAAATACCTTTATGCCAAAAGTTGGGTTGGGGGTCAGAGTGGTTAGTGGTTAGTGGTTAGTGTTTAGTACTTATTAAGATCCACACTACCCAACAATATGAACCTATGAAAAACCCTCTAAAACAAATACAACGTTGTTATCTTGGTTCTAATGTAGAGTTCTAAAGCATTCCATTTTAGTCTAAATGCTAGATTTGTGTAATTTGACCAATTTCACAGGCCAAGTCTGTATGGTTTTGTCTTAGGGTTTAGAGCGAGTAGGTCAAGGATTGATTTTGTTTGTTTGCCTGTCAAAGTGGCTAGTGAAATTTAAGCTGTCACTCCATGTGGGAATGCTCAGTTAAATTTTCATTTATTCCTCAAGCACCTACTTTGCCTTTGTAAGGCTATGCATTTGTAGCCTTGGTACTGTTTTGATGTTATCATTATTTGGTTTTGCAGAATTTACATCCCGTGGCCAGATTCACGGAGGACTTTGATTTTTTAACAATGAATGAAAAATTTAACAAGGATGAAGTATGGGATCATCTTGGTAAAAGCAACAAAACTCAAGAAGATGGAAATGGTTCACAAGATGAAGATGATGCTGGACCATCAAAACTCGAGGTTAAGGTACTTTTTTATTACTACTATAGTTAAATATTTGGTTGCTCAGCAAAGCTTAGCTAGTCCTGGTTTCGCTTCACTTCATCTAGGGCCGTAGTTATAGTTAAGTTTGCACGCTACCATGTCTTTCCTTCCTAGCTCAATCCAGATCTAATCTATGTGTTATATATATGTATATCTTTGATGTATTTATGTATATTTACATGTATTCTACCCAGAAAATTTTCATATTTTGTTCTTCCACTAATGGTGTTTAGCAAATTTTTTCTCGACTTTACAGCCTGTTTATGTTAAGGATGACTTCTTCGATTCTCTGTCTTGTAATGCTCTTGATCGTGGCTCACTTAATGGGAGGACCAAGTTCTCTGAACGGATGAAAATGGATGCTGAGGTACTGTTCCTATGTTTTCTCAATAAATTCTGAATGCCAGAACAGTTTTTTGTTTTTGAATAATTTCTGAATCCTTATTTAACAATCACTTACTATCCCAATGGCTAGAATCCATGCATGTCACTAGGAGGTTACGGGTTTGATTTGCCTTCTCGTCTTTAATACCCAAAAAAAGAGAGGGAATTTGGCTGGTTTTTTTAGGCTGTGTTTGGATCTTGGATTTGGAAAGAGATATATTGAGAGAAAAGAGAAGGGAAGGAAATTGTGAATGAAATAAGCTAAAAAAATTTCATGTTTCCCTTACTTTTTTCTTTTTTCACCTTAAATCTCTCTCTAAATTCAAGATCCAAACACAGTCTTAGAAGATTTCTAACTCCCCAAAGAGTAAAATTTTGTTCATGTTGTTGCAAAACTTAGTCACAGCCACGCTGTTCTATTCTTCCATCTTTGCGTTACCCATACCATACAAGTTATCATGATGGTTATCTTGGTTTTTGCAGACATTTGGTGATTTCACAAGGCATCATGGTGGTCATGGTGGTGGCCGTGGACGTGGACTTGGTCGCAGTGGCTATTCTCGTGGTGGTTATTACGCGAGGAGCTATGGCTATATCGGGAGGGGTAGGGGACACGGGACATAGGGCACAGCATGTTAAGCACGATTGCCGGATAGTACTTAGCACTGGGGTTTTTTTTTTAAATCTTACATTGGGATGAACTTAGGTGCTGTTGGTTAAATTTAGCTTTTGTGCACTCTTCTTTTTTTTTTTTGCTGGTTGGTCCCTTGGAATTCTGCTAGAAAAACAAGTGAAACCCCAAGATGCAGAAGGTATTTCTTTTGTTTTTTCTTTTCTTTTTATCCTCTATAATAAGCAAACTTGTGGACTAAATGGGACCTTTGAATTTAGTCATGTGAATATATATATTTTTTTTCTTTTTCTTTTTCTTCTTGTGGACTAAATATTAGTTCAATCGAATCAATTTGAAAATTTAATAATAGTAACTAAAGCATTTGATATATCATTAACTATACATACTTTATGGGTAACTACCATTAAAGAAGAAGCGATTTGGATTATTCAAGAATCAAAGTGGTTTTGCTTTTATGAGAAGAAGATATCAATGGACTAATATAAAAGAGATTCTGTCAATTGTTTTGATGGTAAAAGATTATTGAGAAATAGGAATGTGTTATCAAAGAAGTTATTGTGATTGTTTGTAGTATGAAATGAGTCAATCCTTTCTAGTATGAAATGAGTCAATCCTCTACACTAGAAACGATGTGAAACTATGGAAGGAGATTGCTTCTTTTTAGTCGGCATCCTATATTCTATCAAGGGAATTCGATTGGAAGCAAAAGTGGTTCCATTGCTTTAACACAAATTCTTTAAAAAAAGAACTCTTGATAAGAAACATGAAATTCTTGGCTTGGGTTCAATGATATTCTCATAGTCTTACTCTTCAATCAAATGTACTAGGTCCTTTTGGTAATTCAATATGAATACTTATTCCACTTTCACGCAATGCATTTCTTAATTTTGTTTTTCACTGTGTATAAAATTTTTGTACCATGTTGCGAAGCCCTTTTACCTTTGAGAGAGTGGACATGAAGAGAAATCAAGTACATGTACTTAGAAGCTCTCTACTATTGTATGATTGATTTATCAATAGATTGATGCTCCATTTCTTTAAGCAAAAATGACTATAATTTTTTACGGCAGTGATTGGTAGCTCGAAAGGCATGGCTCGAATTGTGGCTCGAGGGGTCAAAACGACGTCGTTTTGACCCTTTTTTTTTTTTTTTTTTTTTTTCTTTTTTCCTAGTTTTTCTGGCAGAACGAAGAAGGGAGAAGAATGGAGAAGAAAAGAAGGGAAAGGGAGGAGGAGGAGGAGGAGGAGGAGGGGGCCATAAAATCGGCTGGAGAAGGGAGGAGGAGGAGGAGGAGGAGGAGGAGGAGGGAGGGGGAGGAGGAGGCGGGGCGAGCTGCTACGAGAGGCGGTGGCGGTGGTGCGACGACGGCGACGGCGACGGCGAGCTTCTGCTTCTTCGACGACGACGACGACGACGGAGCGGCGATCGGCGACGATCGACGATGGCCGACGATCGTCTTCTCTCTCTCTCTTCCCCTCTCCCTCTCCCTCTCCCTCTCCCTCTCTTTTCTCCTTCTCTCTCTCTTTTTCTTCTTTCGAGCCAAAATCGAGCCTGGTAGCTTCGAGCTACCAGGCATTTTCTAATTTTTTAATGTATTTTTGACATGGGCACAATTAAAATGAAAACAATCTAAATATATTTTTTATGATAAACTTAACATGGGCTTATTAGATTTTTTACTTATTAACGCTATTACCATCGTCACCACTGTTACCTTTTCATGATTAATACACTATCTTAGTTGTCGTCTTTAAATCGGTATCACTACCGGTATCATCACTCTAAAACCTATAGTACTTTCAACATTATAAATAATGTTATATGTACCAATTAATGTACTAATTAGTATATTAATAGATAATGTAGCATAATTTTAGAAGTTTTAGATATTTTTAATTTGTATAATAGGGGATCAATAATAATGACATAATACTAGTTAGTACACTAGTATGTACATTAAGTAATATGTGTAGCACCATCGCAACATTATTATTCATTATTATCATTGCCACTACCATTTATTATCACTGACACCACAATTACTACAATCACCACCGTCATCAATTATAAAAGAGCCGTGATTCAGACCCCCACTGGGGGTCTCACCCCCAGTGACGTGGCAGGCGACCAATGGCTGAAAACATAAAAAAAAAAAAAAAAAAATTGTTTTTTTTTTTTGGACCAATGGCAGGCGACCCCCAGTACCCCCACTGGGGTCTGAAGCTTTTTCCATTATAAAATTAGAACAAAATAAAAGGAAACAAAAAAAAACACTCATGCAAAAGAATCTTTGGGAAAATGTTTTGAACAAAACAAACAATTTGAGGTAGTATTTAGATTTTAAATTTGTGAAAAAATAAAAAATATATATAGTATTTTATTTATTTATTCATATTTTTTGTCTTAAAAAAATACTTGAGATATTTAATTTATTATTTTTAATAATCATCATAAAGATGTATCTGGTAAATATTTTAATTTATTTAATATTTTATTATGCAAAGTCTAATATTAATATTATATCATTTAAAATATTTAAGCGTGATAAATTAAGAAGCATAATAGGGTTGTTTCTACCCCTAACCATTGCCCCCAACGTGGACTTTAGGGCTGATTTTTTAATTTTGTTTCCTTCAAAAATTTTCAAACAGTCCATCAGAGTTGCAGATCTCGAAGAACACATACTCTCTCTCTGTCTAAAACTCTATTTCTCAGAGGCATATATTTTGTTTGTTTTGTACAGAGTAGAGTTGAGTTTGATGATGGCGGTTCCTGTGGTTCAATTCCCGATCTTTGTTATGGTGAGGATGATCGGAGTCCTGGTGACAATTCTAGTCCTTACATGGACTCTACATTACAGAGGAGGATTAGCTCTCATCTCCGACAACAAAGATCTCATCTTCAATGTCATTTCTCTCTCTTTCTCTCTCTACCCTTTCTCCACCTCTAAATCTCCCTATTCTCTCATTTTCTTCCCCTATTGCATTAGCTTTGTATTTAGGCTATGCAGAGCATTCTTTTTTTTTTTTCTTACTCATATTATTTTGTGTGTATTATTCTTACAGGTCCATCCTGTATTGATGGTGATTAGTCTCGTACTTCTCAACGGTGAAGGTAAAGATTGCTTCTTTGCTCTATATTTATCTCAATTTCACTGGGAAAGTTGTTGAACAGTCTCTGATTTATTGACACCATTTTGATTGGAAATAATTTGATTGTTTGTAGAGCTTGATTTCAAAATGCATAGTTTTATTATTACAATTCAGCTTTATGGTTGAGCTGTTAGATATTTGTATACATTTGTGGTTATATAGGAAGTTTTACAAGGGGTAATTTTATTTTGTTTTTATTCAAGATTGACATTAGGAACATTAAATAGGCAGGTGTACATGAGGCAGTAGGTCATTTGTTATGGCTATCAGCGGGGACTAGTACCAAAATCTTTGGTGGAAAGATTGGAAAATTTTAACCAATATAGATTTGAGTTTTGGGTTTGTACATGTAGTTGGGTTAGGTTGTGGCCCGAACCCACTAGGGAATCCAACAAGTGTAGGGTGTTTTTTTTAACTATATGAGGATCAGGATTTTTGGGGTTTGCCTACAAATAAAAAACATGCAACAATTATAGAAATTAGCCAAATTGAGAATGTTTGTAGAGATGTAGGGAGATATGGAATACAAGTGAGGGGGACTCTGTGTGGCTTAGGGGCTCGGGAATACTGGAACTGAGCAAGGAAGTTGGAGATTGTGGTGGTGCTACTGGTAGTAGTGGTAATTCTGTGACTGTGAGAGAGTGAGTGAAGAGGCAGATGAGAGAGATGAGGCTAAAAGAGAGTGGGGCAGAGAGGGTGGTGTTACTGTGAGGGAGATGCAAGAGAGGACCTAGCAATGATATTTCTCGTGGAGGGTTTTGTGGAGACTCGGTGAGTTGGCCCACTGAGTTGACTCAATGGGTTTGCCCTTTAAGTACTTCACACTCTCATTTGGTTTGTAGGAAACCACACCACCTAACTCTCTTTACTGAAAATGTAAAATAGATTTTCTCCATTTAACAAATGATAACAAGTATGTGCAGGGACATATTTACACTAACGAAGTAAGTTCACATTTGCTAAAAGGTTTGACAAGAGATTGTACTTCTCCTTCCTTGCTTTATGCACCTTTCTTTATTGCTTTTCTGTTAGTACAACAATTGTTCTGAATCTTCCTTTTCTTTTGTTGAACTTTATAGGAGATATTAATCATGGTGACAAGCTTTGATTTTAGTTGCATACACGAAGTGTATTAGAGTTGCACCCTCCTTTTTTTCATGAACTAATATTGCTTGCCAAAAAAATATATATATAAATAAAAGAATCCCAACACTTATTCTGTTGTGTTGTTCAGTGGCTTTGTATACCTTAGGGTTGGAAGGTGTTGAACTGATAACTGAGAACTTTTTATGCATGAAAAGAAGTAATAAAAGTGTGTTGTACTTTATCAACATGTTTCTAATATTTATCCCTTCATTTGGTTTCATTTAAGTCATCTTCTGCCTCCCTAATGTAATAATAATAATAAATAAATAACTTATTTAAATTGCTTTGTATGGATTCATGCAGCCATGCTGGCTTACAAGACTGTCTCAGGAACAAAGAGCCTCAAAAAACTAGTTCATCTTTCATTACAATTTTTGGCTTTCTGTTTGAGCATAATTGGTTTTTGGGCTGCTTTGAAATTTCACAACGATAAGGGCATTGACAATTTCTACAGCCTGCACTCATGGCTCGGCCTGGCTTGTCTTCTTCTATTTGGCATCCAGGTCCTTCTCTTAGCCACCCCGCACATATTTTTTTGTTTTGGAAGATAAGTATGCTTTTAAAATCACATAATTTAAATTAAAATTTTGCAATTACTTCTTGTGGACAGTGGGCTGCTGGATTTGCAATCTTTTGGTACCCAGGTGGTTCGAGAAACAGCAGAGCTACCTTGTTACCATGGCATGTATTTTTTGGGGTTTACATTTACGCCCTCGCTGTTGCTACCTGCACTACAGGCATCCTAGAAAAAGCCACATTCCTTCAAACTCACCAGATTATAACACGCTATTCTAATGAGGCATTGCTAGTGAACTCTTTGGGTGTCTTGATTGTTGTTCTGGGTGGTTTTGTTATTCTTGCGGTTGTTTCTCCGGTGAATGGCAAAGGTGACGTTCCCAGAAGATCAGTAGAGTAAGGATGAATTGTATCTGTTTGAAATTTGGTATGCCTAAGAGGTCTGTTCAGTTGTACGCTTACAGGGTTTGTACTTGTACAGATTTGGATGTAACTGAACTAGAACTCACTAAATTTTTCTTTGATTGAGAGTTTGATGACCAAGTGAGTACAGGAAATTGATGAAAATTTGGATTCTTATTATATGTTAGCATTTGTTGGCTTAAATTGATGAAAAGTTGTTGGACTTGAATTTGATGGCTTAAGATTTTGTAGAATTTGGGAATATCGATACTGATTTGTTGCTGCAGTATCAAACTTGAAATGCCCTAAAAATGTTGTAGTGCTCAATCAAAACTTCCCTAGTAAGATTTTGATCAAATTTGAACCTTCTGTGATTGTGCCTAGTACATCATTAAGCCAATTTACAGCTTAAGCAAAAAGACTAAATACCCATTGTAATGCTTTACCAGTTCCAAAATTGTATATCATGGACACCCGAGGAAATGATATTGGATTGGATTTCTAGGGTTTTAGATCATAGGAAAGTGAACCACACGACCATCAGGGAACTCGGTGCTGCACAGCCAAACACAAACACACTTTATTTTATTTTTAACCCTTTTTATTTAGAAAAATACGCTGATTTTAAAAATAACATAAAATCAATTAAAAAAATTGGCGATTTTATTTTATTTTATTTTATTTTTGATTTTATGTTTTAAGGGTTTGGGCAGAGGCTATGCATAATAAAAAATTTCAAGAAAATGAGAAGACAAAGAAACGTCCGTGAAAATGGTCTTTTAGTTGAGTGGAGAACCAGCATGATTAACCCATATCATGGCATTTTCTATACTACTCAATCAACCCTACATAACTGAAAAATCGAAAGGAAAAAAAAATTATCATTAAACATATATATATATTTTGCCTTCTTATTTTGTTTCATTTTTGTGCTCCTCGAGGGCTTGTTTCATTTTGAAAGAAATAACCAAAGAAATTGTAAGGCTGTGTTTGGTTGTGTTTCCAAACAATGATTCTACACCCATATTCCAATATGATGTTTGGTTAGAATTCTCAAATCACATTTCCACAACTTTGCTGAAAACTCTGTCTGGGACGCATTTTTCAAATTTGGCCTAACCGGTCATTCCACCGGTCGTCCGGCCGATTGACCGGAGCAGTGAAATAATTATTATTATTTTTTTAAACTTTTTTTTTACAATTGACATGTTAATTTATATATATTCAAAAAAAATAATTTTCAAAATTTTAAAATTTTTTTATGTTCTTTAATAGAATTTTGATTTGTATATTTGGTTATGAGTTGTAAGTTTTTGTATCAAATATCATATGTCACATCAAAAATTTCTCACTCAATTCAAAACTCTTTTACCAAATAAATTTTTCACACTTAAATCATAATTCTAAAACTCACAAACTCAAAATACAACTCATACTCTCAAATCATATTTATAAAACTCTACCAAATGCAACCTAAATTTTTGAAACATAAACAATTGCAACCAAAAGGATGGATACTTCAGAACTGAGAAGAAAGAGTACATGCACTGTTCATTTGCGCCAGTCTAATGTATATTTGAACTTAATGCAAGTTTAAAGAAATAAAAATAGTATCCACAAACAGCAAAACGAAGTAGAACTTAAAATTTTCTTTGGCAAGCGCAACATAATTCTTCAGATGAAACTGGGGCAGGCCGGTCCCTTGGCGAGTCCAAGATTAACTTCCATTCCGTGATGCATGTCCAGGGGGCGGAATGTTTCAGACTCACGTGGGTCTGCCAAAAAAAAAAGCATCAAATAAGATGTGAGAAACATATTTCAATTGTTTTATTGTCAACAAGGCTATATGATTCACCAACAGCCTAGCATGGGTGTGAAATCAAATTCAGGACATTCTGATAGTCTAATTTGGCTACTTCATATGTTAAACTCGTGTCAAATTAAGTTTGAGAAGAAAACCGACAAGAACTATGATATTTTTTATTACCATAAGATAAAACAGAAGCGTGTAAGGGATGACTGAACTTAGAACATTAGTTAATTAGCATAGCAGAGAGATGTAGTTAAAGGTTAGAGCTAAGGAGAGGAATCGGACCACTATGGTTACTTGAAACATGTGAATTCCAAAATGGAAATTTACTACTGAACTATAAAATAAAGCTTGATTCATATTTGTTTATTACCATTCAGGTAATCTTCAAAACCGAAGTCTTCCAAACCTCCGGTCAGTGCCTCTAACCCTAGCATGGAAGATGGTATTGGACCTGGAGGCCTCTGGAATCTGGGAAAAAAAAGAGGAAGTTTTTCAGGTCCCAATTTCAACAAAGATATGAAATAAAATAGTTTTCACATTACGTATAACAAACATCATAACATATATGAACTAGTATGTACAAATGTGCTGCAAAAAGCTTTTAAGAGAGAGCAGAGTGCAGGACAAAACTTCATAACTTGCTACTCTTTAATATGACAAAGATATCCACCCATAATAAAATACTTGATATTGTAAAGTGAATATGCTATGCATAATTGCAGTGAACTACTAATAACATGACCATAATTCAGATAAAATATGTTACCATCAAATCTCACAATTGAGCATGCATGCACACATCCACAATTCAGACAAAGGACACAATTATGATAAAAAGAAATTACGAAAGTTATTGGCTATATACAGTGTACACAATGGCGCAGAATAAGAACACAAGTATTGAAAGTAACACTCTCAACGTTGTAAGATTTCTGAATATTTTTCTGTATATTCAACTTGTGTAACACAAAGATTACAAACAATATTTATAACAATCCTAATCTATAATAGGAAATAACCCTATACAATCAATCGAATATTCACAATAATCACCTACCTAATTGATACATAATACCATAATTACATAATAGCCCTGTTTGGTAGAGCTGTGAGAAAGTGCTTATAGCTTATGCCTAAACAGCTTATAGCTTATAACTTTCAGCTTAAACTGATTTCTAGCTTATTCTTAAAGCATCTCCTGCCCCACTCAAAGAATAAGCTGATTTCTGACTTCCAAAAAGCTATAAGCTATAAGTTATAAGCTAAACCAAACACATCAAAATAGCTTAAATTAAGCTGAAAGCTGAAATAAGCTGTAATTAAGCTCTACCAAACAGGCATAATATTCTCACACCCTCGCTTAAATTCAAGGTGTTTTAGCATAAAACACTGAAAGTTTGCCAAGAAGAAACTGAAATCGAGCAGTTGTGTGAGTCTTCGTAAAGAAATCAGCAATTTGCAATGTCAAAGAGACGAAAGGAAGCGAGATGGAGCCAGACTGCAGATGCTGACGAACAAAATGACAATCAATCTCAATGTGTTTCGTCGGCTCATGAAAGACAGTGTTATGGGAAATCTAAATAGCACTGCGGTTGTCACAGTAAAAGGAGGTCGGAGAAGACTAAGGGACACCTAAATCAGTTAAGAGACAACAAAGCCAAACAATCTCAGCAATGGCAAGAGCCATAACACGGTACTCAACCTCAGCAGTGGAACGCGCAACAATAGTCTGTTTCTTGCTCTTCCAAGAAATCAAGGAATCACCAAGAAACATGCAGAAGCTAGAAGTGGACTTGCGATCAATGACATCACCAGCCCAATCAGAGTCAGCATAAGCTACCAAGTCCAAAGAGAAAGTAAAAAACAACAGTAAACCCTGAAAGATAGTACCCCGAAGATAACGAAGAATCCGAACCAAAACAGCCCAATGTGTAGAATGAGGAGCAAAAATGAACTGACTAACCACATGAACAGCATAGACAAGATCAGAACGAGTAACCATCAAATAGACTAAGCAACCTACGAGCTCTCAAAATAAAGTAGGATCATCTAGAAGAACACCATCAGTTGGGGTGAGCTTCACATTAAGCTCAATGGGGGTATCAGAAATCTTAGTGTCAGTAAGATCGGCACGATGAATAACCTCATTGGCATACTTGGCCTAAGAGAGAAAGTAGTCATTGGGAGAATAAGTGACCTCAATACCAAGAAAATATCACAAAGGGCCGAGATCCTTCATTTCAAAAGTGCAGAAAAGATGCTGCTTGACCTCGAAGATAGCAGAAGAATCAAAGCCAATGATAATCATATCATCTATATACAGTAATAAGGCAACAAATCTAGCAGAGGTGTGGAGAAGAAATAAAGCAGAGTCCTGAGCACAAGGATGAAACCCAAGTGCTGTAACAACAGTCTAAAAGCGATCATACCAAGCACGAGAAGACTGCTTCAGACCATATGAAGCACGCCGAAGGCAACAAACCTATCCAGAGGAATGGTGAAGGCCAGGGGGAGGATGCATATAAACCTCCTTAGTGAGATGGCCATTAAGAAAGGCATTCTTAACATCCATTTGATAAAAAGGTTAAGAACGAACAGCAACGACAGAGATCAAAATACGAACAGTAGTCATCTTGGCAACAAGAGCAAAAGTCTCCTCATAATCAATATCATACTCTTATGAGAAATCTTTGGCAACCAAACGAGCTTTGTAGTGCTTAAGAGAACCATCAGAATGAGTCTTGACTTTGTAGACCCATTTGCAACCTATGAAGCACGGGTACGCCTGAAATGTCGCCGTACGAGTACCGGGTACGTACCTGGTACGGGTATGCGTACCGGTACGGCTGCACGCGTACCGGGTACGGCCAAAGGGGGTCTGGTACGTCTGGTACATTTGGGTACGCCATGGGTACGGAGGGGGTACGCCATGGGTACAGAGGGGGCAAAAAATACACAAAAACTATATGTATACGTAGAGAGAGAGATAATCAGAGGGAATCGAGAGAGAGACAGAGGAGATTGGAACCTGATAAACAGAGGAGACAGAGGAGACAGAGGAGATTCGAACCTGATAGTTGATCGATCGTCTTCGTCTTCGTCTCTGATGGAACCTGATAAACACATCGATCGTCTTCGTCTCTGATCGAACCTGATAGTTGATCGAACTTGATAGTTGATCGATCGAACCTGATGGAATCGAAGAGATCTGCTCACTGTTGATCGATCGTCTTCGTCTCTCTCCTTTCTCTCTCTCTCGCCTCTGCTCTCTTCGTCGCCTCTCTCCTCTTCGTCTTTGACTTCCCTGAAAACAAATATATAATATAATATATATAATATAAGATATATACTAATATAATATAAGATATATATAATATATATAATATAAGATATATAATAATATAATAAAAATTGATCATTTATATAATATATAATAATATAATAAATTTTTATATATATAATGTAATTGATTATGTATAATATATAATATAATTGATCATATATAAGATATATAATAAATTTTATAAATTATAATTTTTATCATATATAATAAAAAATATATATATTTATTGGCGTACCGCAGCCGTACCCGTACCCTACTTTTTTGAGATTTTGCCGTATCGACGTACCCGTACTCGTACACGTACCGTACTCGTACCCGCACCCGTGCTTCTCAGTTTGCAACCAACCAGATTCTTACCAGCAGGTAAAGGAACCAACTCCCAAGTACTAGTTGTCTGTAAAGCAAACAGCTCATCCTCCATAGCTTGAATTCAATGGGAATCCTGACAGACCTCCTTGTAAGACTGAGGTTTTGAAAAAGAATGAATAATAGACAAAAAAGTATGATAGAAAGCAAAAAAACATATATTAGACCAACCTAACCTGTTTGGAGAATGATTCGCTCTAGTAGGATAGCGGTGTGCAGCAGAATCAAAGTCGTCAGAAGCAGGAGGATTAACAGTAAGAGCAGAGACAATTAGTAGAGGGAGAGCCAGGCGACGCGAATAAACAAACAACGGAGGAAAAGAAGGAGGAGAAGAAGCAAGCTGGGGAGACGGAGGAGAAAAGGGAGTAAATGCATGGGGAACAGTAATGATGTACTCATCAGGAGGGACCTCAGAAGGAAATGGATCAATGTGAACCAAATCCTCTTTGGAAACTAGAGCAGTGGTAGGAGGAAACTGAAAGTAAGGCAAACGTTCAAGAAAAGAAACATGACGGAAGACGTAAAGACAACGGGAAATAGTGTCATAACACCGATAGCCTTTCTGAGTAAGACTATAATCCAAAAAAACACATAGGACAGACCGGGCACTAAGTTTCGTCTGATCTTTACGGGAAGAAGGACAAAACAAGCAGACCCAAACACACGAAGGAGGAAGAAATTGGGAAGTTGAGGAAACAGAGCCTTATAAGGAGATCGATCAGAAAGAAGGGGAGTAGGCATACAGTTAAGAAGAAAAGCAGCAGTAAGAACTGCCTCGTCCTAAAACGAAGCTAAAACTGAGGTAGAGAGAAGAAGAGACCTAGTTGTTTCAAGAAGATGACGGTATTTACGCTCGACTCGACCATTTTGGGCAGGTGTATCAGTACAAAAAGTTTGGTGAATGGTACCCAAATTGGCCAAATACTCACAGCACTCAGTTTTAAAATATTCCCCACCCAAGTCAGATCGTAACAATTTAATGGTAGCTTCAAACTGTGTAGTGATCATAAACTGAAATATACGATATATTTGGTAGAAGTCAGATTTATGAGTCATAAGATAAACTCAAGTATAACGGGTGCAATCATCAACAAAAGACACATAGTATGTGGAACCCCCTTTAATGAGAACAGGAAAGGGTTCCCAGACATCCATATACACAAGAGAAAATGGAGAAACAGAAACTGAAGTACTTTTATTAAAAGGTAAAGCTAATATTTTGGCAAGTTTACATCGCCGACATTCATCAATTTGACTAGGAGAAACTTTACCCAATAATCTTGACTGAACTAAAGACCGTAAGTGGTCAACAGACAAATGACCTAGGCGAGAATGCCATAAGTAAAACTGATTCGACTGAGAATCCAACTAATGAAATGAGAAAAAAGCAACTGAAGAGGTGGATAGGGCGAGATGCAAGCTTTCTATCACATAGAAATCTCTAACTCTACGGTCGGTCCCAATCTGCTTCTTGGACACCCGATCATGCACACAACAGACAGAAGAGGAAAAGATAGCATCAAAACCAGAAGTATCAAGTTGACTGATAGATAATAAACTGACAGATAGCTGAGGAACATAAAGAACAGAGAAAATAGTAACAACAGACATAGCAGAGTGTAAGACAGACCCAACAGATAGAACAGGCATACCAGACCCATTAGCAATATTAACAATAATAAGAGAGGAATGGCAGATACAGTTTTGAAGTAAGAAAATGTGAGGAGTCATATGATAAGAGGCACCAGAGTCAAAAAGCCAAACAGAAGAGCAGATACCTAAAAATGGCCTAAACAAACCCGAATGAAGAGAGGTGAGAGTAAAGGCAGATGAGGATGGCTGGGAGGTAGACAGGAGATGCTGAAGTTGAGCCATGTGGGCACGCAAGGAAGCCAAGTCAAGATCAGAAGCCGGAGCAGATGTAGTGTAAGCAGTAGGAGGTCGAAACTGTGTTTGAGGCGGCTGAGAAGACTGAGCAGACTGACGTCCCTTCTTGGGAAAGTTGTACTTCCAATGGCCTTTCTGATGACAAAAAGCACACTCATCACAGACTAGTGGCCCCTTTTTCGGCTTTGCATGGCCCTGAAGCTGATAAGGTGGTGGGGCTGACAACAAAGGAGGCTGAGTAGGAGCCAAGAAGACAGATGGAGACAAAGTCTGACTGGCCATCTTAAGGCGAGTTTCCCCAAAGAGGAGCTCACGAACAATAGCATCCACAGAGAGGAGAGGAGACTGATGAAGGATGCCACCACATATAGTCTCATACTGAGGAGAGAGAGCCGTTAAGAACTGCACTAAACGACCTTACTCCCGAAACTCAACATGAGCGTCTAGTGCCCTAAGGCTAGATAGTTCCATGAGAGCCAACTGATCCCAGAGACCTGTCATCTCAATATAGAAGTTCTGAATAGATTGATCCCTTTAACGACCACTCTGATTAGCTGTTTTTAACTCATATCGCTTGGCAAAGTTGGACTGTTGATACACACCCAATAAATAGTCTCACACCTCCTTAGCAGTACTGTATTTGGAAAACATTATTCCAATACGGTCATCCACAGAATTATGAAACCAAGTCAGAACTTGGGCATTATCACAATCCCAAATGTCACAGGAAGTCAGATATCCATCTTGTTTCGAGTCCAATGGACGAGGAACGGAACCAGAAACATAGCCCCATTTTTTCTGACCAAGAAGGAAATTCTTCATAACACTAGCCCAATAAGCATAATTGGCACCTATGAGTTTACATCTGATGGCTTGGATTTTGGTATCCGTCATTGTAATAAACCAAAGATTAACAGGTTGAAGGATAATACTAAATACCAAGAGGGCCAAATTGTAAATAACCATTTTTAACCAAAGAACAGTACTATAAAGCCAAAAACACGGACACAAAGAGACAGAGATGGAGAGAGAGAGAGAGAGACAAACAGAGCAACAGATGATGAAGACGATGAGCCAGAGGGACCATGACCCAAGAGAGAGATCGAGACCCACGAATCAAATGTGTGTATTCGAGTATCTGAACCAGAGAGAGAAAGGCGAACGACCCCTGAGTCGCGACTTCAGACCAGGCACCCAGAGACAACTTCAAACAACAGGCAACGACTTAGAACAATAGGCGTGAATGCTGGCCAAACCTAGGGTTTTGGACGTTGCTCTGATACCATGTAAGATTTCTGAATAGTCTTCTGTATATTCAACTTGTGTAATACAAAGATTACGACCACTATTTATAGTAATCCTAATCTATAATAGGAAATAACCTTATACAATCAATCGAACATTCACAATAATCAACTTACCTAATTGATACATAATACCATAATTACATAATATTCTCACACAATACACTATGACTCTAACGGCCGCTTGGTGTGTTCTCTAACAAAATTTCCTCAAAGCCGAGAAAAAAATGAAAACAATGCAAAGAACATGTTTTGCATAGCATTTGTAAATATTACAATTGAATTAATTCTCCTAAAAATGGGCTCTTCTCAGGAAACTATTTAAAATAGTTTTCTGCATATTGAGAAAACAAGTCCAAAGAAATCTGAAAACAACCGAAACGACACTGCATTTGCATAATTCTTGATCTCACCTGTTCTACAATTTTCTGAGGCTAAGGTTGACTATCACTTCATTTTTTGGCTTGAAGGAGAAAGATTAAGCCATCACCGTTGGATACGACGCCCAATCTTTTTCTCTTCATCTCCTAATTATCACCCTTCTCTTCTTCTTCTTAATTTTTCTTATTCAGATCTAACAAATTTTTAGGTTTTAGATCAGGAAATTATAGTGATTTGAGTTTAGCTTCAAGTGAAATTTAATGGTAAGAATCATGATTTTCAGAGAGAAATTTCACAAATCTATTGTTATGTGACACTAAAGCGGCTATTAAATGAATTTTGATTTGAGCTATTGGCAATTAAACTACCATACGTTGTTCATTAAAATCACAGAAATCAACTATTGCCAATGCCCCTATTTCGTTGATTTGAAACTTTAATTTTTATTTGATTAAAAAATTTGATTAACATTTAACCTGGCCTATCTGGTATCATCCAAGAATGGTATTGGGATTCCATAGCATGTACAAGTATCTTATTTTGGTCATGTCAAAAAATACTAGATTGGCATACAACATATCCTCCTAAATATCATCGTCAAATCCCTTCCTGATATACTATTATCCTATTCAGCCTTTAAATCTTTCATGCCAAATATTGCCTTAATATCCGCATCCAAAAGGCACAAGCATATTAATAACATTGTTCCAATTCCCAACGAACAAACTTCTTATTCCACATATTCACTGATGATATTAAGAAGCCTATACACAACTCTAATTTTTTAAAACCCAGGTAGGATAAAGTTTATTAGAATGGGATTGGGAATGGAATCCTAGAGGATATGATATATCTCAATCTAGTGTTTTGGACAAGACTGGAATTAGACTAACAGAATTCCAATCCCACATTGGATGGTATCATGGTAATAAATGATAGGATAAATATGAGTTAAAATATTGATAACTTTACAGCACTTTCAAACAAAGAAAGTACAGGATTTGCAAAATATGTCACACAAGTAAATACACTGCCTTCAACACATGGCAAATAAAAATTATAATTGAAAAGGCCATAACAGTCGAACATTTGAAAGACCAAATAATGCAGAATTACAGCTATTTACAAGGAGCTTCTGCTTCCAATTCAATATTCCTTTCAAATTTTTAAGATAGCAGGCACCTCTCTTCATATTAAACTCATTAAGCCTAAACCCAAGCCCCAGAATTCAGTTATGCTAGCAATCCCCATTACTTGAACTAGCTCTTTAACTTCAATCAGTATCAGTCAAGACACTCAAAAACACTTGTCAGTTTTGAAGGTCATATATATACATGCTTAATCAAAATGAATAACCACACAAGCAAACACCTTTTTCCCTTCATTCCACTTACATGTGTAACAAAACCCTTAATAGACAAATGAAATGGCACCAAATATGTAACATCCCCAAAACCAACAAAAAGAGCAATACAAAATTTGATCTTCAACTCTCACTAACCTGGTTCGCTATTTTAATTTCATTTTCATCTTCTACACTTAAATAAACTAATTTATTAAAAACATCAATTGTTAGGCAATGAAATCCACAAAGAGAAAACCCTAATTTGCGCACATATTTTAACAGGAAAAAATCAAAGTGAATCAATTAGACACCAGAGAAGTAAAAGCGAGAGGTTAAATAACGGAGAAAATTAGCTTGATACCTAGAAAGCATTTGTCGATCCAAGTCCATCTTCAAAGGAAAAGCCGATCCGTACGTGTTCACAAGGATTCTCCTCTTCATCTGTTCCTGCACCTCCTTTGTCTGATTCACCATACATACATAAATTAGACCAATATACACATATCTACATATTTATATATATATAGAGAGAGAGAGAGAGAGAGAGATACAGATTGATAGGCAGATTGAAGGGGATGAGATCCAACGATCTCGCTCTTGACGCTGTGAAGTCCAAAACGAAGAGTGTCATTTTGTAGACCTCCGATTTCGTGCTCAATTGCTTTCTCTCTCCTCGCAGCTTCCATTGCTTTCTCTCTCTTCTCTCTTTTTCTTCTTCTTCTTCTTCTTAGCTCTGTGAGAATCAGAACCCAGGAACTCGGACTCTTCTTCTGTAACTTTATAGACAAGAAAAGAAGGCAAGGCCTTGCCAGATCAAAAGCCCATTTCAATAATACAAAGCGTGATTCCATGGGCCTTGTAGCTCAGTGATGAAATTGGCCCAACCGATTACGAAAATTACACAATAATTGGGAGTCTGTTTGGTAACGTTTACTTTTTCAGTTTATATTTATAAAAAAAATTATAAATTAATTTTTGTTTATTTTTTATTTATTTTAAAAAAAATATAAATTACAAACGTGTTTGGTAATTGACGAAATGTTTAAAAAAAATTTAAAATATAAAAAAGAGTGAGAAATGACAAGTGGTGGTAAGTAGCGGCGGAAGACGGTGGTGGAAAGTGGTGACGGTAGGTGGTGGGTAGCGGGTGGTGGTGGGTGGAGGCGGGTGGGTGGTCGTGGTGGTTGGGTGGGTTATGGTGGCGGGTGGTAGTGAGTGGACGGGTGGTGGTGGGTGGTGGTGGTGGGTGACGGTGGTGGGTGGTAGCGAGTGAGTGGTGGTAGTGGTGGTGGTGGCAGGTGGGTAGCAGATGGCCGGTGGTGGCGGGTGGGTGGTGGTGGTGATGGGTGACGGTGGCGGGTGGTGGTGGTGGTGGTGGTGGCGTGTAGGTGGCGGGTGGTAATGGTGAGTGGATGGGTGACGATGGAAGGTGGTAGCGAGTGGGTAGTGGGTGGTGACGGCGGTAACGGGTGGTGGGTGGTGGCGACAGGTGGGTGGCGGATGGCAGGTAGGTGGCGTGTGGTGGTGGGTGAGTGAGTGACGGTGGTGGGTGGTGGCGAGGTGGTGGTGGTGAGTGGTAAGTGGTGGTGGCGGGTGGGTGGTGGTGGTGGGTGGTGGTGGTGATGGTGGTGGTGGTGGTGGGTGGTGGTGGCGGGTGGGTGGCAAGTGGCTGGTGGCTAGTGGTGGCAGGTGGGTGGTGAGTGGTGGTAGCGGGTAGGTGGCAGGTGGATGGCAGGTGGTGGTGGTGGCGGCGAGGGGTGAATGGTGGTGGTGGCGGGTGGTGGGTGGTGGTGGCAAGTAGGTGGTGAGTAGTGGTGCGGGGTGGGTGGTGGGTGGTGGTGGCGGAAGACGGTGGTGGAAAATGGTGGCGAGTGGTTGCTAGTATTGGGTGGTAAAAAAAAAAAAATTTTGAAAACTTAAAACAAAAACACATTTTTTGAATTTACATTTTTTTGCCAAATTTATAAAATGAGACCACTGATTTATAAATCAAAAATTTACCAAACAAGTTTTTATTTGAGTTTTTTAAATTTTTGTAAATATGAACTGAAAACTGAAAATGTAAGACACCGTTTGGTAACACTTACGTTTTCAGTTTATATTTACAAAAGTTTTAAAAACTCAAATAAAAACTTGTTTGGTAAATTTTTGATTTATAAATCAATGGTCTCAGTTTATAAAATTTGGCCAAAAAATGTAAACTCAAAAAATGAGTTTATGTTTTGAGTTTTCAGTTTTTTTTTTATTTACCACCTAACACTAGCCACCACCCGCCACCATTTTCCACCACCGTCTTCTGCCACCACCACCCACCTCCCACCACCACTCACCACCCACCTGTCACCACCACTCACCACCCGCTACCACCACCCACCAGCCACCGCCACTCACCATTCACCTACCACCTACTCGCCACTACCACCCACCCCTCGCCACCACCATCACCACCACCACCACCACCACCCACCACCCACCACCCACCTGCCACTACCATCTACCGCCCCCCACCACCCACCTGCTATTGGGTATGCCTCCTTATTGGAGTATGGGACCCAATTGGTTTTGGAAAAAGAGTTTAATTTGGTTTAGTATTAATTATAATATATTTTTTATATATTATATTTAATTTGTGGAGACCCAATTCAATTTAGATACAATTAGGGTTTGATTACAAAACCCTAGATTAACAATATATATATATATTGTTTTAGTGTGCTGTGCCGCATCTATAGAACAACATTGAAAATAAATTTGGTGGGTTTTTCAATTGGTGTTGATTGTGTAATGTTTTTGACTTGGTCAAATTCAATGCCTTGTTGCTGCTTTGGTTCGGTTGGCTGCTTTGGATTCGGCTGTTTGGGATAATTATTTTAGGTCTTCTTCAACTCTGGTTCTAAAGATTTTGGTTCATCTATTTGGTGAGATCTTTCCTCTTGTTTATTTGTGATTATTTGGAATTCACCTAAGGGTGGTTTTGTGAGATCATTAGTGTCTCGTTTGTAATCGTTTGGAACTTATTTGGTTGATAGTGGAATCAGATTTCGATCCCGTGGACGTACCTCACATTGAGGGAACCACGTAAAAATTCTTGTGTTGCTTTTGATTTAATTTTGGGGAACTTACTGATAAGTCCCATGTACCAAGTTCAAAACCCAGCTAATCCCAAAGCAAAATACTTGCACCAATTAGTCCAATACATTTTTAATTGTTACAAAAAAATCCTTTTTTTTAAAAAAAAAAAAAAATTTACAGACACTGTTCACATCTTACTACCGTAAGATTTCCGTCAAACGATCGCCGGAGACTCATCGGAATGTTCAACATCGCCGGGAAGTGGCCGGAGTATCACCGGGAAGTCGCTGGAGTTTCGCCGGAAGTTCGCCGGAGTGTTAAGAACGTTAATGGAAGTCGCCGGAATGTTCAGAACGTTCACTGGACGTTAAGAACATCACTGGAGACTCACCGGAATGTCTAGAATATTGCCGAAAAAAAAAAAAAAAAAAAAAGGAATAAATGGATAAATTATAGCAAAAAAAACATAGCAAAATGTGCTAAAATTTGATAAACTAAAAGGGGAAAAAATGAAACGACAAAAAACAGCAACAATTGGGAAAACATATGTTATTTTTCAATTTTTGTAAGGTTCAAGCAAATAATCTTTAAATAGTGATCAAACTGAAAAGTAAGTTTTGAAACTGTAAAATGTTACAGTTTCAAAACAAAAATCTATTAAGCATTTATCCTTATTAATCAAACTGAAAAACATGTTATGAAACTGTAAAATTTTACAGTTTTATACCATGATTCATTCTAGTACCAAAAAAATTTGAAACTGCAAAATTTTACAATTTTCACCGCCTGTAACTAAAACTCGAAAACTACTTGTTCAGAATTCGAAAATTTTCTCCATTAGAACGGAAAAACAGAAGTGTATAGCAGAGAAAAAAAAAAAAGAGATCGAAGGAGAAAGGCGCATGTAGAGAGAGGATTGTACTCCGGCAACTATTTTTTATTTAGATCTAGCCAAATCTGATGTAGATCTACTCAGATCTGATGTAATCTGATGTAGATCTGAGTAGATCTACATCAGATCTAAGTAGATCCACTCATCTTCTTCGTCGGAAATATATCATCTTCTTCGTCGGAAATATATTATCTTCGTCGTCGGTGAGAGTGAAGTCACGAGTTGATTTCGATGGTTGGCGGTTATCAGTGAACCCCGATCAATGGAGAAAGACATGATCACCGGTCGTCGTCCATGACAAAGACGATGAGAGAAAAATGCAGGAAAAAAAAAAACGAGAGAGGAAGGGAAGCAAAAAACAGAGAGAGAGAGAGGAAAGGACTTTTGGGTGTACTCAAAAAGTTATGGGATTAAATGGTGTCCACATGTTCCACATGGGACCTGTGGGTAATTTCCCCTTTAATTTTTCCGCATTAGTTTTTATTCCCATTGATTGATTTACTTGTGGGAATCATCGATTTTCCCTAACAACTGGTATCAGAGCTTACGGTTTATTTGGGTTTAATTATTTGTGTAAATCAATGGAGGGGAATGTGGGTCGCATGTCTAGCTTCAATGGAAGTAATTGGGTAACTTGGAAAACTAAAATGGAGGACCTATTATTTTGTAAAGACTTGTATGGACCCATTAAGGGTGATAGTGGCAAACCTGCTGCTATGAAAGATGATGAGTGGAAGAGGCTTAATCGAAAAGCTGTTGGTGCTATTCGTCAATGGATTGATGACAGTGTGTTTCATCATGTTGCTACTGAAATTTCGGCACATGATTTATGGAAAAAATTAGAGAGTCTTTATGATAGAAAATCAGTCACAAATAAAGCCTTTCTGTTTCGTAAGTTGGTTAATTTAAAATATAAAGAGGGCAACCCTATTCCGGAATATCTGAATAAAATAAAGAGTATTGTTAACCAACTTGCTTCTATAGCGATCCCGGTATTCCCGTTACTGTACAGTTGTATTCCGGACTCGGTTCCGTGGAGTTGGTAGTTGTGTCTACCTTGTTGTCATCCTTTAATGTCATTTGTTTGAATTTTAGGATGTGTAGGACTTGTCTCGAGTGGGTGGATTGAGTCTTGGTTTAAATTCCTCTTTTTGGTATTTTGGTCTTTCCGCTCGAGCGGGCCTTTGAGCGCTCGAGCGAAGATTGCATACTTCCAGTATCTCGTGCCCCTGCAAAACTTCTGCAGGTGTGATTTCTGCGCTCGAGCGAGTTTTCTGCGCTCGAGCGGGTAGCGCTCGAGCGGGGTTGTTAGCGCTCGAGCGGACAGTACATTTCTGGTAAAAGTTCTGGGAGGGAGAGATTTACGCTCGAGCGGACTGGATTTCACGCTCGAGCGGGCGAACTTTATTGTTGTGTCTTAGCGCTCGAGCGGGACTTACTGCGCTCGAGCGGACCTTGTTTTATGTGTCTTTACGCTCGAGCGGTGTGTTCTACGCTCGAGCGGACCTGTCGTATAACTGAGAGTGGCTGGGCATTTTAAATCACTTTTTCACTTTCTCTTCTCTCTCCTACTTTTTCAAAAACACCATTGTTGAGCTTCTCACTCTAGAACTCTACCTTCTCTCTAGGTATTGATCTAGTAGGAGTGGTTTGCTCACCTTTGGCCTTTACAAAAAAGTTGTTGATCGTCGAGGGCTATCTTTTAATCTGAAAATTTTAGGATTTGGAGCATTTTGATTTTGGTCTTCATCTCCGTTGGAGCTCATCTTTTGAGGTAGGGATATCCTACTCCTCTCTATGGATTTTGTCTTTAAATTTTAGTATTTTGAGATGTTGGGGTTGGTTTGGTAATTTGGTGAAAGTTGGGGCTTTTGTGTAATTTTTACAAAAGTTGGGGTTTTGTTATAATAAACCTAGATGCATGTTTGGCATAGAGAAATGGAATAAATGTTGGAATATTGATGAAAATGGAACTGTAAGGGTTGAAATGTTAATTATGGAAAATGCCCTAATTACATTGATTAATTAATTGGCATAATTAATTGTGAGAAATGAGGAAATGAAGTGGAAATGTTGAGATTGGGAGTGTATAGGGTTAAAGGGTGTAGTTGAATTACTTATCACTCATCGAATTGAAATGTTGATTATATATCCATTTATTGCATTTATATTCTGTATAGAAATAATTACTTTGGGCTATCGGTGGAGGATAGTCTTGATTGTTGTAGACAATGCATGATGATTAAGCAAACTAAAACTGATCACTAAATATGTCATTGAGTGTGACAGTTGAAGGAATACATTAAATGTATGTATTGATTGATGTGTATAATAATTGTTTATATGCATTGTGTGTTGTGTTGGAGGAGATAGGGGATGTACTCCACGGTTTAGGGGATGATAGGGGATGGACCTCTAAACCGGATGTTGTTTGGGAGAAGATAGGGGATGGACTCCATAGATATGGCTTATATGCCTATCTAGTAATGTGATGACACAGCTCATATGCTTGTCTTTGGAAGTGTGATATTGCTCTTACGCATGTCTACGGAAGTATTGATATAGCTAGTATGCTTATCTTTTATTGAAATGATAAAGTGTTTAATATGAGTTACTGTCTCATATAAGTAGTTTGGCCAGGTTCTGAGCCATGGTTATGAATTGGGAATTTGTAAGGAAACGAAAAATGAAAGTGTATCAGTGTTGGCCATCTATCAATTGCTAATCTTTTAGTCATTGTTCATGGTTGGTTTAGTGTATTTCTACTGGGCTGTGGCTCACCCTATATGGGAATATCATTTTCAGGCACAGGTAGCATGCCACCTCCAAGGACATAGCTTGGGAGGCTAGAGGCGGGCAGACTTTTGTTATTTAGTTTCTTTTGATGTATTACATGTATATTCAAGCCAAGGGCTTAAGGTGTAAATGAGTTAGCACTCCTTTGTTGTAACCAAGTGGTAACTTGGAAAGCTGTAAGCCCGTAGGGTATTTGCTTTTGTTGTTAACATGTAATACCTTTTGTAACCAAGTATTCTGATGAATAGAAGGATGTTGGACTTTTGTATATCAATACATGTTTATATTGTTGGGTTTTATGTTATTTTTCTGAGGGCGTTACAGCTTCTATGAAAATTATTTTTGATGATGAGTTGCAGGCTTTGATGCTACTTAGTTCCTTGCTCGAAAGTTGGGAGACTTTGGTTGTGACAGTTAGTAATTCGGCACCCAATGGAGTTGTCACAATGGGCCAAGTCACTAGTAACTTATTGAATGAAAAAACTAGAAGAAAATCAGCCGGTTCCTCTCATTCGGAAGCATTTGTTGTGAGAGGTCGAAGCAAAACAAGGGGGAGGAGTAAGACTCCTCATGGTCGTGATCAAAGCCGTGACAAATCAAAAGATGGTTCTTTTTCAAAGAAAGACGTTGAGTGCTACTATTGCCATGAGAAAGGGCACATGAAGCGAGAATGTCAAAAGCTCAAGAATAAGGAGAAAAGGCGTGACAAAAGTGTGGATAAGAAGCAAGAAGACAGCGGTTGACGTGATCAATTTGTCTCATTCCTATCCTTTGAATGGTGATATTCCTGAAAGAGTTTGGACTGGCAAAGATGTGTCTTATGAGCACTTGAGAGTGTTTGGTTGCCGAGCTTTTGTTCACATTCCAAAGAATGAGAGGTCCAAGCTTGATAGTAAGTCAAGACAATGTATTTTTCTTGGCTATAGGCGTGATGAATTCGGGTATAGAGTATGGGATCCGGTCGACAAGAAAATTATTCGAAGCCGTGATGTTGTGTTTCTTGAAGACCAAACAATTGAAGACTTTGGCAAAGGTGATCAACCGGAGCCAAAAACTAGTGATCTCATTGACATGGATCCATCTCCTTCATCTTCAGTTGATGATGAAAATGGGGGAGATGTGCAGCCACCCATTGAAGATATAGAAGATGATGCTAATCCTAATGAAGTTGAGCCAGAAATTGAGGAAGAGCATCCAACTCAAGAACCGCCACCACAACTTGAGTTGAGGAAATCTACAAGGGGCCGACAACCTTCAAGAAAGTATCTTCCCAATGAATTTGTGTTGATTTCTGATCAAGGGGAGCCCGAGAGCTACCAAGAAGCAATTGAGCATGCAAAGAAAGATGATTGGAAAAAGTCAATGGAAGAGGAGATGAATTTCTTGCTTGAAAACCATACTTATGATTTAGTGAAGTTGCCTAAAGGGAGGAAAATTCTGAAAAATAAGTGGGTTTTCAAATTGAAGAATGATAGCAAGAATCTGAGGTACAAGGCACGTCTTGTTGTGAAAGGCTTTGAGCAAAAGAAAGGCATTGACTTTGATGAGATTTTCTCACCGGTTGTGAAGATGTCTTCTATTCGGGTTGTACTTGGCATGGCTGCAAGTATGAACCTTGAAGTTGAGCAACTTGATGTGAAGACCGCATTTCTTCATGGTGATCTTGAAGAAGAAATTTACATGGAGCAACCGGAAGGTTTTGTGGAGAAAGGGAAAGAGAAATTTGTTTGCAAATTGAAGAAAAGTTTGTATGGTCTCAAGCAAGCTCTGCGGCAATGGTACAAAAAATTTGACTTTTTCATGATGAATAATGGTTTTTCTAAAACCACTTCGGACCATTGTGTGTTTGTGAAATTTTTTTCGGATGGTAAATTTATTATTCTTTTGTTTTATGTTGATGACATGTTAATTGTGGGTCAAGATTCTACCATGATTAACAAGTTGAAGGTAGAGTTGAGTAAATATTTTGCTATGAAAGATTTGGGACCGGCAAAGCAAATACTTTGTATGAAAATTGTTCGTGATCGCAAAGAGGGACTGATTTTGTTGTCTCAAGAAAGCTACATTGAGAAAGTTCTTGAGAGGTTCAACATGAATAAAGCAAAGCCGGTTGGTTGTCCACTTGCGGGTTACTTCAAGCTTAGTTCGAATCAATGTCCTACAAGTGAGAAAGACAAGGAAGAAATGCTGAAAATTCTGTATGCTTCAGCAGTTGGTTATTTGATGTATGCCATGATTTGTACAAGGCCGGATATTGCTCACGTCGTTGGTGTGGTGAGTCGGTTTCTCTCTAATTCGGGTAAAGAACATTAGGCAGCGGTAAAATGGATTCTAAGATATCTTCGAGGGACTTCGAAGGTGTGTTTGTGTTTTGGGGATGGTAAGCCGATGCTTGATGGGTTCATAGATTCTGACATGGCCGGTGATATTGATTCTAGGAAATCTACTTCGGGGTATTTGATGACTTTTGCAGGGGGAGCTGTGGTATGGCAATCTAAATTACAAAAATGTGTTGCTCTCTCAACTACTGAAGCTGAATTTATTGCCATTATAGAAGCTTGCAAAGAAGAGTTATGGTTGAAGAAATTTTTGCAAGAGTTGGGTTTGAAGCAAGAAAAGTATGTGCTTTATTGTGATAGTCAAAATGCTATTCACTTGAGTAAAAATTCTACTTTTCATTCGAGATCGAAACACATTGATGTGAGATACCATTGGATTCGTGATGTGTTAGACTCGAAATTGTTACAACTCGAAAAGGTTCACACGGATGATAATATTTCGGATATGTTGACTAAGACTTTGTCGAGAGACAAACATTTAAAGTGTCGAACTTTGGCGGGTATGGTTGATGTCTCCACCTAAGTCGGTAGGGGGAGAATTGCTGGGTATACCTTCTTATTGGAGTGTGGGACCCAATTGGTTTTGGAAAAAGAGTTTAATTTGGTTTAGTATTAATTATAATATATTTTTTATATATTATATTTAATTTATGGAGATCCAATTCAATTTGGATACAATTAGGGTTTGATTACAAAACTCTAGATTAACAATATATATATTGTTTTAGTGTGCTGTGCCGTATATATAGAACAACATTGAAAATAAATTTGGTGGGTTTTTCAATTGGTGTTGATTGTGTAGTGTTTTTGACTTGGTCAAATTCAATGCCTTGTTGTTGCTTTGGTTCGGTTGGCTGCTTTGGATTCGACTCTTTGGGTTAATTATTTTGGGTTTTCTTCAACTCTGGTTCTGAAGATTTTGGTTCATCTATTTGGTGAGGTCTTTCCTCTTGTTTATTTGTGATTATTTGGAATTTACCTAAGGGTGGTTTTGTGAGATCATTAGTGTCTCGTTTGTAATCGTTTGGAGCTTATTTGGTTGATAGTGGAATCGGATTTCGATCCCGTTGACGTACCTCACATTGAGGGAACCACGTAAAAATTCTTGTGTTGCTTTTGATTTAATTTTTCCGCATTAGTTTTTATTCCCATTGATTGATTTACTTGTGGGAATCATCGATTTTCCCTAACACCTGCCACCACCATCCACCACCCGCCACCTACCCGCCACTACCTACCTAGCACCACTATCCACCAGCCACCACCACCAGCCACCTGCCATCCACCCGCCACTGCCACCCGCTACCTGCCACCACCACCTACCACCATCACCCACCACCTACCCGCCACCCACCCGCCACTACCATCTACCACCCGCCACTACCCACCTGTCATCACCATCCACCACCTGCCACCTACCCGCCACCACCTATTTGCCACCACTATCCACCACCCGCCACCACCAGCCACTTGCCACCCACTACCCGCCACCATCACCCACCACCCAACCGCCACCCACCTGCCACCACCACCCACCACCCGCCACCACCACCACCACCCACTCACTACCACCTACCACCCGTCACCGTCATCTACCCACCCACCACCACCCACCCGCCATTCGTCACCCACCTGCCACCACCACCCATTACCTGCCGCCACCACCACCACCACCACCACCACCCACTCGCTACCACCCATCACCTGCCACCGTCACCCACCCACCCGCCACCACCGCTCGCCACCTATCCGCCACTACCACCCACCTGCCACCATCCACCACCACCTGCCATCCGCCACCCACCTGCTACCGCCACCCACCACCCGCCACCACCCACTCGCTCACCCACCACCCGCCACCATCACCCACCCACCCACCACCACTACCCGCCACCACCACCCACCCGTCACCACTTACCACCACCCGCCATCTGCCTACCACCACCACCACTACCACCCACCACCCGTCACCGTCACCTACCCACCCACCCACCCACCACCACCACCACCACCACCCACTCGCTACCATTTTCCACCACCGTCTTCCGCCACCACCACTAGCCATCATTTTCCACCACTGTCTTCCGCTGCCACCACTCGTCTCCACCCACCACCCGCCACTATTTGTCATTTTTCACTCTTTTTTATATTTTTAAAATTTTTTAAACATTTTGTCTAACCAAACGCGTTTGTAGTTTATGTTTTTCTAAAAATAAACAAAAAATAAATAAAAGCCAGTTTATAAAATTTTTGTAAATATAAACTGAAAACGTAAACATTACCAAACAGGCTCTAAGTGTTATCAAATGGCACCTGAATGTTTCATTTCTCCCCTTCCACTTATACCATCTTAGATTTTGGCTCGACAATTATATGATATGGGCTATTTTTGAAAGATGGTTAAAAGCTGCTTTTTATGAGAGAGGGAAGTGGATTATAATTTGGGAAGTGGATTATAATCCACTTTCCAAAATAGCCCTGTATGTGAGAGCATATGTACTTAATTTTTTTTTTTTTTTTTTGTGTTAATGGGAAAAAGTTAGAACACAAAAGATTAGTCAGGCATAACCTTTGAACATGCTTTGTGTAACGCCCCACTAAGATGATGCCTAATTGTACAAAAAAAAATATTTTTTGTACAATATAATACAAAAAGTATATTGTAGAGAAAAAAAAAAATTTGATTACGTGATATGTCACTCAATTTAGAAGCTCCAGAGAAAACAAAGAAATTATTGTTGCTGTACGGGAAAGAGATTCACCTTCACGTATAATCCTGTTGATCAAGCCTATGTTCCTCTGCACGTCGTCGTTCTAACACCTGAAAACACAAAGTGGGCTGGCCGGCGGGTGTGTGCCGGAAACCTCTCCGATGCCTAAGCCAGTAAGCAAGAAATAGGCAAAAGCTCAATGTAGTCAGGGAGCAAAAGTTGCATTACCTCTTTTTAGGTGATATTGGTGAGCTTATATAGGTTTTGTGTGGCACAGTCCTAGTAGGACTCTAACTCTTCCATGTAGAGTCCTCTCAGGACTCACATTCCTAAAGGATAATGCTTATCCTTCAACACCCCCCTCACTGCTTAAACCAAGTGAGATGGTCTTCCATGGTCGGGCTCCAAGATGACCGGAGTGACTGCTAATTCGGCTCTCACCATACTCTCCCCTACCTCGGCTTTCCCATACTAAGACCGAGCTATCCATAAGGGAGTTAGCCGAACTACACTCAGCACCATGGCTTACCTCGGTTTTCCACACACTTCGACCGAAGTAACACTGCAACACCGAGCTGAAAGCTTAACTGACGTTGATCCCAGTTCGGCTCTTCGATATTGGCTCCTATCTCGGCTCCACATACAAAGGTCGTGCTATCCATAGAAGACATTTGCCGAACTACCACAGAACAGTCATAAAGATGTCTCATACTTCGGTCAGAAGACTCAACCGGGCTAACCGTAACTTCCTTTGAACCGAGATAACAACATCAACCTTGGACCGGACTAACCATGGCTTCTAGGGCCGGACTACGCGCTGCGGTTTCCAGAACCGGACTAACTTCAAAGCCCATCTGCTCATCCCTTCATACTACAGCCCATTTACCCAGCTCGGCCCAATTTAAGTATAAATTACCCTCTCAATTGCCCCTTAATTCCATCTGCAAAGCATGATAGGGATTACTTGTCTTCCGGCCGAGCTTCAGTTTCAATCACAGCAGCCGAGCTAAAACTTTACGCCTCTCTAGCCGAGCTAAGACCCAGTTCACTTATCCGACCGAGCTAAAAACCATTTAGCTTATCCAGCCGCGCTAAACTTGAGCCGTACTGTGCGCGTCCGGTCAAAACGTCTCTTCAGTTTACAGAAACTGAATCGATCGTCCTTCCAATGACACGTGGCAGGCTCTTATTGGCCAATCCTAGCTGTCACGCCGCCCTCGTACTATGAAAAATTTGAACAGTTCCCGCCTTATGGTTCCATCACCAAAACAAAAACCTCTTCATTTCCGATTTACTCACCATCCAATTCCTTTGCTTTCTCTCTCTTGTTCTTGAGCTCACTGTGTTCGTGATTCCCATTGCTGCCGTTGCTTCCTCTTCCTGTCTCTTCCTTTCTATCTGGTAAGCATCTCGAATCTGTTTCCTCTTTTCCTTTTCTGCTTTTGTTCAATCCGTTTGTAATGTGTTTTCGCAAAATGCTTCTTGCTACCATTTTTGCATATTTTCATGGAAAAACTTCATAGGAACGTTATGAACATCAAGAAATAACTAGTAGAACACTTATTTGATCCAAAAACACGTCCAACCGAACTAGGAAACTGTCTTTGCTACACATAGATTCAGGCGGACTAGGACCGAACTAGCACTTGTACACAACTGTAGTCTCAGTAGAATCTTCTGATGTACCATAGCCGACATAAACGAACCGAAATAAGTGCGAACCTAGATAACCAACAACTCGATCATCAACCGAGCTAAGCCTTCGGGGCCAAGCCAGCTTTCTGAGTTTCTAAACCGAACTCAGAAAGCTGCCCCTTGATGCTCAGCCGGAATAACCAACCTCGTAGGTAGAACCGAGCTAACGAAGACATCCCGCTGAACCGAGACAACGTGCTCCTTATTGAAACCGAGGTAGATCCCGTAGCACCATATATAACCGAAGTAAGACTTCCCTTCCCTGTTTTGTTTTTATAGCACGGTCGATGATCTGTGCTTAACACCTTGTTTTTCCACTTTGCAGACTTAGGTTGCCCAGATACTTCTTCTCTGCGCTCAACCGAGCTCCCGAGCACCAATTCTCAGCCGGACTAATTTATTTTGATAAGTTATACCATAAATGGGGAAGTACAGATTTTTGGTAGAAACCCCAGGCGGCTTAGCCGAATTCAAAAAGGATTACCGTATTCCAGCCGATGTAAACCTTATTTTAGCCGAACAAGACGTTGACCCATGGGGCAACGAAGGTTTTGTCCCCTTTACCCTCCAATCAATAATAGAGACCGGACTTAGATTCCCAGTCCAACCCTTAATTTGTGAATTTTTAAGACAAACCAGACTATGTCCCACCCAGCTGTCCACCAATACATACCGAATAATAATGGGTATAGCCGCACTGAACCACCAAACCGGTCTGAACCTTGGTTTAGCCGAAATACTCCATCAATACTCCATAGGATCCAAGAACGACGGCTGGTGTTATTACTTGAGAGTACGCCGTGGCCGAGAAAAAATAATTAAGGATACACCGGACAAAGACCTGAATGACGATGATTTCTTCTGGGTATCTGGGAACTTTGAAGACCTTCAAGCCCAGATTCCTGGCTGGAGAATAAACTGGAAACAAGGAGAGCCCGGTATACATACCTCGGTTGCATTCCATTTTCATCATTCGTTTTTTCTCTCTCTTTTTTTTTTTTTTTATATATATTTCGGCGTTGTACTCTGGACCGAACTAACACTTGTTTTCTCTTTGCAGATAAAGCCCATCTCCTCTCAAACTATAACTACCCTAACCTCGGTTTCCTGCGCGCCGCACTACGAGTTCGGGAAAGAAGTTGGGCTAAACTTCTCAAATTCGAACCAACTTACCGATACTCCGGTCGCCGAAAAGCAAAGGTGACTGACTTCCTGCTTGAAGAAGCACCGGAGCCAGACCCAAACTTGCCTCAAGTCAACTTGGTGCCATTAACCGCCGAACAAGAAATGGTGAAGAGGAACAGGCTGAAGGCCATGCTGACTGCAACAACACCAGCCGAGGTACCACAAACCGGTCGAACGACTGAGACCGTGGTAGCTCTTCCATCGCAACAACCATCCTCATCTCGCCAACGCAAGTATACCCGGACTAGTCAAACCGAGCAACAACTTGTTGATGAGGACGAGACCGTTCTACCACCAATCCAGCCTCCCAGCCCCCAGCCAAGAATCCAACCGGAGCAGTCCAACCGTGTTACCTCTTCCAAGTGGGTTCCAGAGCTGTCCTTCAACAACCGAGATATCCAGGAGACCGACTCGGTTGTTGCGGAGAAGGACCACTTGATGGCTTTCAACTTAGCCAAAAGTGTGTGCCTCCCCAAGGACATGGAGCACCACTACAAACAGCTTAACACCGAGCTGAAGTCAATCCGATCTTCTACGAAGTCTATGATCCTGGTAAACAACTTTCTTCTTTCTATGTGAATTTTTCAAACTTTGAGTTCGGCTGATGTCACTTCTCCTTTGCAGGCCATCCAAAAAAATCATGTTACTCACAGGAAGGTCATGGAACTTAGGCGAAGTACCAGGGAAGCCATGGCGGAGGCCGAAGTAAAGAGGGCCGAGCTGGAGGAGATCAAAAAACAAATGGCCGAACTCCAGGCCGAAAATGATCGACTGACCGAAGTATCGAATTCGGTTGAAGCCGAAAAGAAAAAGATAGCCGCCGAAGCAAAGGACAAGTACCTGCGCCTTCTGGCCAGGATTGAGAAAAAGAAAGACGCCGAAATAACGCAGCTGAAAAAGAGCGTAAAGGATGCAAAGAAACAAGGCTTCAAGGATGCAGAGGACGCATACACCCTCCAGTGTGATGCCGCCAAAGACTTATTCTTCAAGTGCGGCTGGAGGAGTGCGGTGGAGAAGCTCGGCTGCGGGCCTGAAACTAAGGTCTTCAACCCACCTCCATATGGTATTCCGGCTTCACTATCGCAGTACGCTGCCGATCTCCAAAGGCAGTTTCTGGAAGGGTCTGGAGATGATGACGATGATGATGATGATTCTGAAGAGGATGAGGAGCCAACCCTCACCCCGGTCGTCAGCGAACAACCCAGCAATCAGGCAGCTCGGTCAGAGCCAGTAATTGAAGACTTAACTGACGACCTGCTAACCGACCAAACGCTGCCAACAGAGACCGAAGTTGAGGCTAAAACCGAGCTCCCATCCCAAACCGTTCTCCCGTCTGACACCGGACTCCGCCCAAATGCTGATGATGATTTTGATGCCGAACTTGATGCGCTCCTCCGCTGATTTTCTTTTTTCTTTCTTTTATTCTAAACTTCTGTATTCCGGCTGCGGCCCCTCAATTGTACTTGCTTTGTATTTCAATGAAAAAGTCTCTACTCTTATTCCGGTTGTATGCTTGCACTTGTAGTGAATTTTTCATGAACTCATTTGCTCAACTGTGATCTCGGTTTTAGCTACCTACCTTACTAGCCAACCACTCTTCAGCCGATATAATTATTTCGGCTGAAGAGTACAGAGTGTTGGTTTAATCCAGCCAACCACGTCTTCAGACATGCCCATACTTTGGCTGAAGAGTACACAGTGTTGGTTTAATCCAGCCAACCACTCTTCAGCCGTGCTCATACTTCGGCTGAAGAGTACACAGTGTTGGTTTAATCCAGCCAACCACTCTTCAGCCGTGCTCATACTTCGGCTGAAGAGTACACAGTGTTGGTTTAATCCGGCCAACTACTCTTCAGCCGTGCTCATACTTCGGCTGAAGAGTGCACAGTGTTGGTTTAATCCAGCCAACCACTCTTCAGCCATGCCCATACTTCGGCTAAAGAGTACACAGTGTTGGTTTAATCCGGCCAACCACTCTTCAACCGTGCTCATACTTCGGCTGAAGAGTGCACAGTGTTGGTTTAATCCAGCCAACCACTCTTCAGCCATGCCCATACTTCGGCTGAAGAGTACACAGTGTTGGTTTAATCCAGCCAACCTCTAAGTTGGTTTTTCCAGCCAACTCAGAATAAAGTGTTTGGTTATTCCGGCCAAACGTCCTGCAGCCTGGATCCTTATCCCGGGTTTAGGAAGGGTGTTGGTTTAATCCAACCAACCTCTAAGTTGGTTTTTCCCGCCAACTTAGAATATAGTTTACACTGCACCTAACTCATCAAAACTAACTTTTACAGAAAAACGAACAACCACGCTGAAAAGAATCGACTTGTTTTATTGAGAAAGGAAAAAAAAATTACACATGCTTGAAAGGAAAAAAGCTAAAAATAAAACAATTTAAGATTGGCAGTGTTCCATGGCCTTGGGATTGCTTTGCCGTCCTTGTCTTCCAAGTGGTATGCCCCTTTGCCTGCTAAACCGACCACTTTGTAAGGTCCTTTCCAATTCGGTCCCAACTTGCCATCTCCTGGAACCAGTGTGTTTCCCATCACTTTGCGAAGTACCCAATCGCCAATCTTGAACTGTCTTGAATGCACCGTTTTGTTGTACTTTCTAGACAACTCTTGTTGGTAGGAGGCGATGTGAACCAAAGCTCTGTTTCTTCTTTCTTCCGCGAGATCAAGTTCTAACGCTATTGCTTCGGCGTTTAAGTCTGGATCAAAGTTTTCACTCCGAATTGTGGGGAGACCAACTTCTAATGGGATGACTGCTTCCATGCCGTAAGCTTAGGAGAATGGTGTTTCTCCTGTTGATCGCCGAGGCGTGGTGCGGTAAGCCCATAAAACATGAGGGAGTTCTTCTGCCCACTTGCCTTTAGCTTTCTCTAGTCTTTTCTTCAGTCCATCCAAGACTACCTTGTTTGAAGCTTCTGCTTGTCCATTCGCTTGGGGATACGCCGGTGTAAAATTGTAGAATTCTATCTTGTACTCCTCACAAAAGCCTCTGAAAATTTTACCGTCGAACTGCGTGCCGTTGTCCGAGATCAGAGCTTTTGGTATGCCGAAGCGAGTGATGATGTTCTACCAGACAAACTTCTTCACATCTTTTTCCTTGATTGACGCCAAGGCTTCTGCTTCCACCCATTTTGTGAAGTAGTCTGTTGCCGCAAGAAAGAACTTCCTGTTGCCTGGTGCTGTTGGGAGCGGTCCCACTATGTCTAAGCCCCACATTGCGAAAGGCCATGGACTAGTGAGAGGTAGAAGTTCTCTGGCCGGTTGGTGTATTTGATGCGCAAACTTCTGACACTTTTCGCATTTTTTGACATACTTCTCTGAATCCGCTTGCATGTACGGCCACCAGTATCCTTGTGAAATAGCTCGGTATGCCAATGATCGTCCTCCTTGATGGCTGCCGCATACACCCTCATGTATTTCGAACAGGAATGCTTCCACTTTGCTGGGGTGCACACACTTTAAGTAAGGTCCTGTGAACGACTTCTTGTATAATGCCAAGGATGGAGAGAGCCAAAATCGCTGCGACTTTGCTCTGATTCTGTTGGCTTCTTTCTTGTCTTCTGGTAAGATGCCGTCTTTCAGGAACAAGATGATAAGATCCATCCAAGAAGGACCTAGATCGGCGCAGCATACTTCTTCTGCTTCTGGGTCTTCGATACTTGGTCTAGGCAGGTAGTCGATCAATAGAGGATGTGGGATGGAGGTATCTGCCATTGAAGCGAAACCCGCTAGTTCGTCTGCTCTGCTGTTCTCCTCCCTGCCGATCTGTTCTATCCTCACCACCTCAAAATTTTTAATTTCGGTTCTGATCAGCTCTTGGTACTTAGCCATTCTGTCATCCTTTGCCTCATAGTCACCAGATATTTGGTTTACCACCAGCTGTGAGTCGCTGTAAACCATTAGCTCGGTGGCCTTCATGTAGAATGCCGATTTGAGACCTGCAAGAAGCGCTTCATACTCCGCTTCGTTGTTTGATGCTGGGAAGCCAAGGTTGATTGCCTGCTCCACTACCAGGCCGTCTGGAGAGATGAGGACTATGCCAAGTCCTGCTCCATGTCGGTTGGATGCTCCATCCACGAAGAGCTTCCACATCTCCCCAACGAACAACTTCCAACAAGTGGAGGGATCGGATGATGCCTTGGGATCTTCCATGTTGCTGATTTCTTCTTCTAAGTCCAGGCCTGCTGCCTGCCCCTTGTCATCTTGTTGCACCAAGTTTTTCTTTGTTGGCGAGTCTGGACTTGGTATAGCATGGTTTACTTCTTCCTTGTTTGTATTACTCCGGTCTGCCTTAGGACTTGGCTGAGTAACCAATACCAGGGGTTGCGTTATTCCGACGTCAACTTCCGTCCCTAGTTCGGTTGAGTCAGTCAGGTCGACTGGGCAGATATGATGACTCCTAGGAGTGAACTCTGCGGCAAAATCCGCCAATGCTTGAGCTTTTATTGCGGTTCTAGGTTGGAACTTGATGTCGTATTGTCCCAACTCTACTGCCCACTTCAGAATTCGCCCGGAGAAGTTCGCCCTTTCAAATAAAGCCTTTAGTGGGAAGGCCGTGAGGACAACAATGGTGTGAGCGTGAAAGTAGTGCGGTAGCTTCCTTGCGGCCATCATCAAGGCCAATGCTAGTTTCTCCAGCGGCAAATACCTTGTTTCGGCGCCCAGCAGTGTCTTGCTAACATAGTAGATGGGCAGATGTTGGACTCCTTCTGCACGGACCAACACTGCGCTGATTGCGTGCTGTGAGACTGCCAGGTACAGGAAGAGTTCTTCTCCAGGAATTGGTGTTACAAGTAGTGGTGGAGAAGACATGTATTTCTTTAAGCTTTCCAGAGCTCGGTCACATTCTTCGTCCCACTCAAACTTGGCCTTGAGGGCATGAAAAAATGGTCGTAGCCTGTCTGACGATCGGCTAATGAACCGATTGAGCGCGGCTGCCATGCCGGTGAGATGCTGTACTTCTTTTACGGAGTTTGGTCTCTCCAGATCCTGAATTGCCTTGATCTGAGAAGGATCTGCTTCTATACCTCGGTTGGTCACCAAGAAGCCTAAGAATTTGCCTGATCCTACTCCGAATGCACACTTCGACGCGTTGAGGCGTAACTTATGCTTCTTCAGAATCTCAAACATCTCACTTAGGTCCCTGAGGTGGTCATTTTCTTCCTTGCTCTTGACCACCATGTCGTCGATGTAAGCTTCCATTGTTCTGCCTAACAACGGCTCAAACATCTTGGTAACCATTCTCTGGAATGTCGCCCCAGTGTTCTTTAGGCCAAAGGGCATGACCTTGTAGCAGTAGAGTCCTCTTGGTGTGGTGAAAGATGTGACCTCCTGGTCCGGTTCATGCATTGCGATCTGGTGGTAGCCCCTGTATGCATCCAGGAAGCTTAGTCGGTTGTGCCCCGCCGTCAGGTCTACCAGTTGGTCAATCCGTGGTAGAGGAAAGCTATCTTTAGGGCATGTTTTGTTGACAGTTTTATAGTCGATGCAGACGCGCCACTTGTCATTCTTCTTTGGCACTACGACTGTGTTGGAGATCCATCTGGGGTAGTGCACCTCTCTGATTGCCCCTGCTTCCAACAAGTTTCCCACTTCTTCCGCCACTATCTCGGCGTGGTGGAGTGCCGATCTGCTAGGGGTGTGCAGCGGATGGCCCGACCCGCCACACCCGCCCGACCCGACCCGACCCACCGAGTTTTGGGTGGATGAGTGACCTGTGGCGGACGGATACGGATCCATATTTTTCATTTTTTCGGGTTCGGGTCGGGTCGCGGATAATCCGCCAAATTTATCTGTTCACCCGACCCGCCCGTCCCTCACTTATTTTCCCCCTTTTCCCTCCTGTGTTGCCTCTGTTTTTTTCATTTCACGTTTTGTAGCCCTAGGTTCTTCAACATGGCTGTCTCTCTCAACTCTCTCTCTCTCACAAAGGTGACCGACGAGTGGTAATCGGCGACAATGGTGGCTACCGACGATCGGCGACAATAGCGGCGAGCAGCGATCGAAACATCGATTTGAAGGTATTCTTCTCTTCTTCTCTTCTCTTTTCTTCTCTTCTTCTCTTTGGTCATGGATCTTCTCTTCTCTACCTTTGTTCTGTGAGTGTGCTCTGTGTTTTCTCCTCTCTTTGATATTCTTTGGTAATGTTTTTTGTTTGGTTGATTTCAATGGAATCTGTGGATTTTTGGTTTTTTTTTTTCCTTTCCTTGTTTTAGTGTTTCTAATGAATCTTTGAAATTTGTGGTTGAATCTCCGAAATTTGTGGTCAGATGGTTGTGCTTTGTTTTTTTGCTTTAAAAAATTAATTTTGTTGTGTTAAGAACATACATGCCAATAAATTACTTAATTTCTGATTTTCTTAACCCACTTATGATTCCAGTTTCTGTTGAAAAAATCACTCCGCCTCTGATTTTCAGGTCAAGAGATTGCCGGTTTTCACTCTTCATTTTAAACTCCCTATACGTGCACGCATTTGAATACTGAGGCAATCTTGCAGATGCTTCTCATGCCCATGTGCTACTGCCGTAGGAGAGGAGAAGCTTCTTTCAATAGGGTAGAAATTGTGGGGCCATACATAACATTCCTACCTTATTAATTGTTTTTGCATCTTCCATTACGCAATGGAATCAGTATTGAAACCAATTAAGCCTCATCCATAAATAGTCACATCGCACTGATCAATGTGTATACAACATCCATCCATCTACCATGTGCTTATTTAGATTTCCTCAAAGTAATGTTTGGCCTCCTCACCTGTGCCCCATCCACTGTGATACTAATTTTTTTTTTTTTTTACAACCTTTTTTCTTTTTATTTTTTTTAGGGTAAGGCTCAAGGTTGCATTTCTGGCTTAGGTTCCTTTGCCAATGTTGTTTCTCCCTTGGTTTTCAGTCCTTTAACAGGTAATATTATTATTAGTATTATTATTATTTTAGCAACTTTTGTTGGGCTTGAAAGTTAATTTAACTAATGAGTATTATTATTATTCCAGCTTTATTCCTGTCTGCGAGTCCACCCTTTCATTTCCCTGGTTTCAGTATTGCGTGTGCTGGATTTGCTCTGGTAAGAGCTTTTACATTGTAACTAAGATGCTTGCTATCGTATGTGAATTGTTGTTAGCTTACTATTAGTTTGCTCTCATCTGTTCTTAATTGTGCACTCATAATAGCATTTTATCTACATCCAATATACTACATTGAGAATGAGTCTATAAACTTACTTTTGTACCTCTGTTAAGACATGATTTTGTAATATATCCAATAATGTGTTTACAGCATCACATTGCTTACATTCTTTTGACTGGTGCTTTTATTCTTATTTGAACTATCTCCATTTTTTTCTTGCAGGTTATTCCCATTCCGTCATCCAATCTGCTGTTCAAGATATCTTCAATTTAGCTGCTCAAAAGTCAGGGTTTGAATTCTTGGTGATAAAATAAGTTTAATTCTTCTAGTAACTAATCTCTATATGGCATTTCTATTGTATTCTGATGTGTATATGATTTGTTGAGGAAGTGCGCATGTTAAATTATGTTGAAAATTTGTAAAATATAATGTAGAATCTGTTTGGAGACTGTGGAAGTATGGGCTATACTAGGATTGATTGTTGTTGATGTTTGTGAAATTTGCTATGAATCTGTTTGTGGAAGTATGGGCTATTATCTCTTAAAATACTAACATAAATATAAATATAATGTAGAATCTGTTTTGAATCTGTTTTGTTGTTGATTAATTGTATGGTTCTAAACCTCAAAAAGATAGGAGATATAAGAGGACCAAGTTTCTCCCCAGATGGAATAAGATTATCAAATGATGAATCTTTAAAGCACTTGTAAGATTATCAAATGAGGACCAAGTTTAAGATATCTCTTCTTTCCTAATTTTTCAATAATGAATTGCTGTCAATTTATTCAAACAAATTTTACATAAACTCTGTCCATTTAATTTTACATAAACAATGTAAACCCTGGATTCTTAATTGTGTTGCTTCTTACGGATGGGGATACTGGCTATTGCTGCCTATTGCCGAAGTAGTTTATCTGGTTTTATCTTATTATCTAATTTCTGTAACTTGCCGTTTTTAATTGTATCATTGTAGACACCCCATTTTTGACCGACCTTAAGACTCAGACGTCACCGATTGAGCGCTCGGTGATGTTGCATACTGTGCTCGTTCAGAAGTCTCAGAGTCGCGGCCGTGCGCCCTGCCTCCGGACTTCCGAACTCTCTCCTGTGCCTTGTCTCGGTTTGCGAACCAGACTCGGTTTTCTCTGTTTTCTTTCCTGAGGGAAGGGAGTGGTCCTGTAGACTATCTCCCGGTGGCCGTGAGCTACTTTTCGTGGCCGTAGGCCATTTTGCCCATTTCGGAGCCCGGTTCCCGGTTTTCGGAACCGTCAGGCCGTGTGCCTCGGCTCGGGACCGCCCAACCATCTCCGAGTTCTCCGGTTTTTGGCATGCGCCTCTGTTTTAACGTTCCGAGGAACACTGGGGCCCCTGATGCCCACTTCGCAGCCGAACACCACTTTCGGTGCCCGGCAACCCAGTTTCGGGACCCCAAACTGCGTGATTTGGGCCCCGAGCATTCTTTTTGCATCAGCCTTCTCCGATTTTTGGCAGAGACCACTGTTTTAGTGTTCCGAGGAACACTGGGGCCCCTGATGCCCACTTCGTGGCCGTATGCCACTTCCGGTGCCTGTAGCCGATTTTCGGGACCCCAAACTGTGCGGTTTTGGTCCCGAGCATTCATTTCGCATCCGCTTTCTCTGATTTTTGGCAGGAACCTCTGTTTTGTCATTCCGAGGGACACTGGGGTCGCAGATACCCACTTCGCTGCTGAACACCACTTCCGGCACCAGATGCTCATTTTCGGGATCCCGAATTGCTCGGTTTTGGCTCCGAGTGTTCATTTCTCATTAGTTTTTGTTCAAACTTGGCAGGTACCTCTGTTTCAACATCAGGAAGATCACTGGGGGGTGAGAGGCCAGCAATTATCCCAGATAACCAGTTTCGCTCCTCCGGAGCCCGTTTTTCTCACTTCCGGGCCAATGTTGAACACCCTAGGGGTATTTTCTTCCAACCAAAGCTACATATCTGTGATCAGGGGACATGGGAGGACCCTAAACAAGCATGGTCGGCCAGAAACTTGGAGGTTCATTTTTGAGCCTCTTCTTCAAGCTCTATGTTGTGGCTCCTGCTTCAGTGTTGCCAATTTCCAACCCTAGAACCTTGTTCTACACATCTTGGAGGACCCTAAAAGTTGGTGGTCGGCCAGAAAATTTGAGTTTCATTTTTGAGCCTCTCTTTCAAGCTCTATGTTGTGGCTCCTGCTTCAGTGTTGCCAATTTCCAACCCTGGATCCTTGTTCTACACACCTGGGAGGACACCTTTGCATGGTGGTCGGCCACTAATTCAAAACTTCATTTTTTTCACCTGGCTGGCCGGCCATGTAGGGTGGCTGGCCGGCCATGGGGGGTGGCTGGCCGGCCACCTTGCAAAAAAATACCTGGCCGACCAGATTCTTGCTTTCCAGCCCATTCCAGCTGTCCGGATATTTTTCTCAAAATATCTCCCTATCCGGGGATATTTTGGGAGGGAAAGATTGCCTCCATTTCCCTCCCCTTTTACACCCCATTTTGGCCTATTTAAAGGAACCAATAGCTCCTTTGCTTAGGTTAGAAAAAATTGCCTCAAGACATCCCTCTCTAAAAGCTTCATTTCCATAGCCAAAACCTTGAAAAACTTCCAAGTTCCTAGCTCTCCTCTTCATCAACCCTTAGCTCCACCATCAACACTACCAATCCAGCAGCAAGGAAGTGTTCTCCAGGGGTTAAGAAGCAACAAATCCAAGCCAAGAAGCAAAGAAAGACAAGTCTTCAAGGGTAAGTCTTCAAAACCAACTTTTAGGGCTTTTTCTTGATTCATTTCTATACTCCAATTGGTTGAGAATTGGGGCTCCGACCCCTACTTCTTTTATGCTCATTTTGAGCCCCTCTACAACTTTGTAGAAGGGCTCAACTTCATTTGATGCTTCTATAATATACTTGTTTCAATACCTAGCTTTTATGCCATTATCTTGCATGCTAGTTTTGGCCTATTTCCTTTTGTTTTTGGGGCTCCGACCCCTACTGTTTTTGTGCTCATTTTGAGCCCCTATACAACATTGTAGAACGGCCCAACACCATTTGGTGCTTGTATATACTAGTTCCTTCAATATTCATCAAGTGTGCCACATTTTGTATGCATTTTTGACCTATTTCTACTTGTTTTTGGGACTTCGACCCCTAATGACTTTGGTCTTATTTTGACCCCCTTTACACATTTCATGAAGAAAGTTTGGTCATTTGATGTATAGATAGCATGTATCATGATATACCCTCTTGTGGCTCCATTTCGCCTTCCATTTCTAGCATGCTTCTATACTGATTTTGGGGTTTCCATAAACTGCATATATGCTTATTTTTGGGCCCTCTTCAGTGTTGTAGAAGAAAGTTTTTCCATTTGAATTTTCTGTATACTACTTGCTTTGTAAATCCTTTCTTTTACCGTATTCTTGCGAGCTTTTGTTGCTATGTTTATGCTTGCAATTTGGCCATGTTTATTACTGAAAAATGCCATATTTGGGACTGCCTTGCTACTGTTCTTGCTGCCATGATCATATTCTGCATAAATAGCATGGCTATAGGCCATTTCGGGGCTTAATTTCACATTTTCGGGATGATTGCATGCTTCGGGTTTCATTTCGAATTGTTTCGGGGCTGTTTCCCCCTTCGTTTAGATGCTGAAATATGGTTTGCATGCTTGCATATCATTTCCTATGCCATTTGTATCATTTTTGCATTGCCTCGGTTTGCGTGCCCGTGTGCACGCACTTCGAGGCACCTCTGTTTTATCCGACGGCAGCCTATGTGAGTGCGGTTGAGGCCCTCTCATGTTGGCGTAAGCCCAATCTACATTTTCATGCCATTTCATGCTTGTATGCACCGTCTCGGTTTGCGTGTCCGTGTGCGCGCATTTCGAGGCAACCTGTTTTATCTGTTGGCAGCCTATGTGAGTGCGGCCGAGGCTCTCTCATGTTGGCGTAAGCCCAATCTGCATTCCATATGCCATTTCATCCCATTTCATCATCGTCTCGGTTTGCGTGTCCGCGGGCACGCATTTCGAGGCACTTCGGTTTTATCCGATTTTGCATCGCATATCATCGCCTCGGTTTGCGTGTCCGCGGGCACGCATTTCGAGGCACTTCAGTTTTATCCGATTTTGCATCGCATATCATCGCCTCGGTATGCGTGCCCGTGTGCACGCATTTCGAGGCACGTCGGTTTTATCCGATTCGCAGTTCATATCATCGTCTCGATTTGTGTGCCCGTGTGCACACATTTCAAGGCACTTTATTTTTATCCGTTGGCAGCCTATGTGAGTGCGGCCGAGGCTCTCTCATGTTGGCGTAAGCCTATCACTGCATTCCGTATGCCATTTTATGCATTTCTCGGTTTGCGTATCCGCGGGCACGCATTTCGAGGCAACTTTGTTTTTACCCGACGGCAGCTTATGTGAGTGCGGCTGAGGTCCTCTCATGTTGGCGTAAGCCCAATTTGCATTCCGTATGCCATTTCATTTCATTTTAGCATCGCCTCGGTTTGCGTGCCCGTGTGCACGTACTTCGAGGCACTTCGGTTTTATCCGATTTACATTTTAGCATCTCCGCCTCGGTATGCATGCCCGTGTGCACGCATTTCGAGGCACTTCTGTTTTATCCGCTTGGCATTGCGTATGCCTCTGCCTCGGTTTGCGTGCCCGTGTGCACGTATTTCGAGACATTCTGTTTTATCCGCTTGGCATTGCGTATGCCTCCGCCTCGGTTTGCGTGCCCGTGTGCACGCATTTCGAGACACTCTGTTTTATCCGCTTGGCATTGCGTATGCCTCTGCCTCGGTTTGCGTGCCCGTGTGCACGCATTTCGAGACATTCTGTTTTATCCGATTGGCATTGCGTATGCCTCCGCCTCGGTTTGCGTGCCTTTGTGCACGCATTTCGAGACATTCTGTTTTATCCGCTTGGCATTGCGTATGCCTCTGTCTCGGTTTGCGTGCCTGTGTGCACGCATTTCGAGACATTCTGTTTTATCCGCTTGGCATTGCGTATGCCTCTGCCTCGGTTTGCGTGCCCGTGTGCACGCATTTTGAGACATTCCGTTTTATCCGGTTTGCATTGCGTATGCTCCTGCCTCGGTTTGCGTGTCTGTGCGCACGCATTTCGAGGCACCCTGTTTTATCCGATTTGTATTTCATCATTGCCTCGGTTTGCGTGCCAGTGGGCACGCATTTCGAAGCACCTCATTTTTATCATTCTGGCATCCCGTGTGAGTGTGGCTGGGGCCCTCTCATATTGGTGTAAGCCCATCATTGCATTTCGTGCCTTTACATCATTGCCTCGGTTTACGCGCCCACGTGCACGCATTTCGAGGCACACTTCAGTCTTATCCGATTTGTATTCTGTATGCCATTTCCTCGGATCGCGTGCCTGTGGGCACGCATTTCGAGGCATTTCATTTTGGTCTCACTATATATCATATTTCATGTCATCTCATGCGTATATGCCATTTTCTCGATTTGCGTGCCTGTGTGCACGCATTTCGAGACATCTCATTTGCATCAGCATCGTACATACTAGGTTGTATGTTAGTTGCATTTCATGCACATCATGCATATTGCACGGGAAACGAGGCGCGTTTCGCACTCCGAGTGGCGGAGCATGTCTCAATTCCCAAGTCACCGACACTCCGGATTACCCATGATGGAGTTAGGTTTTGTTGTAGCATTCATATGCATTCATCCTATATTGAGTTGTGCAATTCGGCTCCTCGGCCATCATGCATCGATATGCGTGATTGGTGGCACGAGGATCGAGGCATGCATATATTTGTGAAATACATTGCTATGCCCTTTTCCTGCTCTCTGTTGCAGCAAAATCAAGAATCAGCAACTTTTCGGAGTCCGGCGCGCATTTCGAGAAATACTGCAAACAGAGGCTAATTGGGGCATCCCAGTGGATTTCCGTGCCAAGCAGCCCAACATGTCTCATCCGTCAGCAGCGAGGCAGTCCCTGGCTTGTATGCCAGTTTACAGCTTTCTTAGTTAATTTGTCAATTAATTAAGAATTTGTATATTTATTCGGACTATAATATTCTTTTAATTCGGACTGTTTATTTCGGACTGTATTATTATTTATTCGGACCCTCTGCGCGAGGGCATAATTGTAATAAGGGTGTGTGAGTGTGATGTATGTCTTCCAACCCCCATTTCTTTCTCCCTTTTATTTACCCGCTTTGGATGGTTAGATATAGGGCATATTTCAATTAGCATACAGTATGACAGCATGTTTGCATCATTCATCTGTTTGCATGCACCGGGCTCGGCGCATCATACAAACTGCATTTGTATTTCAGTTCCAAATTGAATACATGATAGCTGTAGCATTTCACATGCCATGTTTAGAATAGCCGAGCCTGCTATAGTTTGCATTTTTGCATGTGTTGCATTAGGCATTTCTGCATATTTAGGATCATGCATGATTTCTAATCGGTTTTCTATTTTGGCTTGGAGTACTCGGTGAGTTTTTATGCTTTAGCATCCTTACATGCGTGTGAGTGTTGCCATGATAGCATGCTTGCCATGAGGCTATGTGCTTATATGATATAACTGCCTTGAGTGCCTGTGGGTGGAGGTTGAGTTATTTGAATTGGGACAATGCACTGACTGTTTGTTAAGCCCACTAGATAGTGGCAAAATCACTGATTTTCTAAGCCCACTCAAGGGTGGCAAATCCGCATTTTTAGCCTATCTGCGGGTAGCACCATCAAACCACTTTCAAGCAAACAAACATGAAATGTTTTGTTCCAATTCAGACGACCCAGTCTATACTTATTTGCTGCGAGCATCACATAGTAAACTAGGCTAATAACCGGAATAAGAACTCACAATGTTTTCAAAAACAGATATCATGGTTAGTAGAGGCCGGTCTTTGACCGAGCGAGAGGGGGTGCTCACGATGTGACCTTCCCTAATCGTACCCAAGTTCCCGAGCCAACTTTGGTGATGACGGACACGTGGCCTTTTGGCACCGAGTCAGGGTTTCCCAAATTTCCCATTTTAAAATATTTAGGTGGCGACTCTGTTATCTGGCAAAGCAGTCCATGTTTGGCACTTCTTTCAAAAAATCAGTTTTCTCAAAACGATTTGCCGGATTTGGACTCTTTGGTTCGAGATTTAGAACCACAACCAAAAATCGAGTCCGAACTGTAGCGAGGTCCCCCGCGGGCGTTGTTACAATCATTTCTTTCTTATTCTTGTCATAGCATTGTCTGCATTTTAGTTGTGCTCAACTAACATTCTGTCCCATAAAACTTCTGTTGGGTTTAATTTGTTGTTTTATAGACATTTCTAATTATACACTGGAATGCTTATGACTCTCCAGAAGTACTGCTTTGCATAATTTTTGAGGGAGTTTTAAATTGACATACCTAAATCAATTAAAATCTTTTCTCTCTTCCCACTTTTCTAATTTTGGCTTCTTTAAGAACATCAGGTGCATTATATTTTAAAGAAACAATAAAATTTGATCTGCATACTGTTTGGTGCAAAGGGTCTTGGTAGACATTTAATTTTTTTGGTCTGTCTTTTAGAACAGACCATTGGAGTTTAGTTTTCAAAAGGTTAAATGTATCCTAGATAAGAAGTCAGTATTGTCGTTTAAATTACTATGCTTCCTCCTGTAGGATTTTAATAGAAATCCATACCCAAGATCTCAAGTCAAATTAAGATAAAGAATAATAGATGTGCAAGTGATGCCATTGATGGAGGTAATGCAAGTGGTATACATCTTGTTGGATGTCTTCTTTTGCCTCCAAAACCCTACTCTTCTTGTCTCAATAATGAATTGCTGTCAATTTATTCAAACAAATTTTACATAAACTCTGTCCGTGGAATTATGCACAATTTTATTTTTTTTTTGTATGTTGAAAATTTGTAAAATTTCAAACCGCCAAACCGATTCGCATCCATCCGCCAATCCGCCAATCCGCCAAATCCGCATCCGCCGGATTGGCGGACGGATGCGGATTGATTTTCTCCAATCCGCCAATTTGGCGGACGGATGGCGGATTGGAGGTTTCGTGGCCGCAACCGATCCGCGCCCACCCCTACGATCTGCGGGTGCGCTGAATGATTGGCCTGGCAGACGGGTGGACATTGAGTTGGTGGCAGATGAAGCTGGGATCAATGCCTGGCATGTCGTATGGAGTCCAGGCAAACACTTCGATGTTAGAGGTCAAAAATTCCAAGACCTCTAACCTCTCAGCGATGGACAACGACGAACCGAGCAGAAAGAACTTATCCGGGTTCTTTTCATCTATTCTGACTTCCACCAAGTCTTCCACCGCTTTCTGGCTTGCTGCTTTGCCGACGTCTGCGAATAGTTCATTACTCTCCGGTTCTTCCACCGAATGAACATACCCCTTCGCAGCGCGGCTTCCGTTCACTGTGACGCAACATTGCTTGGACATGATTTGGTCTCCATAGACTTCCTCTATTACTCTGGTGTCGTTTGGGAACCGCATCACTTGGTGGTAGGATGACGCCACCGAGCGCATGGCATGCAGCCATGTTCTGCCCAAGATGATGTTATAGGTGGATGGGACCTTTAACACCCAGAACTCTACTTGCTTCGTCACACTCCCTGCTCTGACTGGAAGGATGATCTTGCCAACTGGCCATTCTGGCATCGAGTTAAATCCAATCAAGGGTGACACTGCAGGTGCTAAGTCTTTATCTTGCAGCTTCAATTGTTTGAACGTCTCATAGTACATGATTTCGCATGAACTACCCTGGTCAATCAGAATCCGCTTGACGTCAAAATCTTTGATTCGGAGAGTGACGACCAGGGCATCATTGTGAGGGCAATATATTCTGTCTAAGTCTTTATCCGAAAAAGACATAACATTTGTGGCCTCTGTCCTCCCCTTCTTGACGACAGGTTGGGCACTTAGTACCTCCCTTAAGTGCTCAGCCTTCTTGATCGAACCTCTGAGCTCACATACACGCTCAGGTTCGAAGACTCCATGTATCACATTGATAATGCCTTGAGGTGGAGCGTCGATTGGCATCCCATTGGGGTTATTATGGTCCTGGGGGGCTGGTTGTGCCCCGCCTTCAATGTATTTGTCTAAGTGGCCTGCCGCCACCAACTCTTCCAAGTGCTGCCTCAATGGGGTGCAGTTCTCAGTGCGGTGCCCTTTTTCTTTGTGGAAGGTGCACCGTGATCTGTCGTCGTAGTCCTTCTGTGCTTCGCCTAACTTGGCTGGCCACTTGACGAAGGGCTCGTCTCGAATCTCGCTAAGTATTCGGTAGTCGGCTTCTTGAAGACCGTGGTGATGGCAGTGCGGACTCTCAACCATCTTTCGTCTCGGTCTTCTCCGTTGTCTCGTCTACCACGCCCGTTTTTGTTCGGCCGATTTACCGCATTGACCTTTGCTGAGGCCTTCTTTTCTGGTGCTGTGGTCGTGCCAGACTTTGCTTTGGCACGGGCGCCATCCTCTTCCACCCTGATGTGCTGATGCACTCTTTCCATCAGGGCTTCCATGGTAAGAGGTGGCGTCATGGTGATAGAATCCCTCAATCTGTTCCCAACTGGGAGTCCTCTCTTGTATTGCGCAATGGCGAGATTGGTTGGGCAGTCCCCAATCTGGTTGAATGTCTCCCAGTAGCGACTGTTGTATGATCTCAGGGTCTCTTTCTCGCCCATATCGATGGAAAGTAATTGGTCGATCTCCACTAGGGTTTTAGTGTTTGTTCTGAATCTTGTGACAAATGCTTCTGCCAATTGCGCCCAAGAGGCTATGCTGCCCTCTAGGAGTTTCTTAAACCAAGTCAAGCCTAGGTCACCAAGGCTTGAGGGGAATAGGATGCACATTAAGGCCTCGTTCCGCCGGTATACAACCATGACCTGGCGGAAGTGGCTTAAGTGCAAGTAGGGATCCGTCTTTCCCTCGTATGTAGTGAACTTCGGCTGTAGAAAGCCTGATGGAAGAGGCGCGTTCTCAATTGCTGGGACAAACGGTGAGGTCTGCAGCCTCGCCAATACTTTGTCCGTCGGTTCGTAGGCCGGGCGCGGTTGTGGCATTCCAACCTCGACGCTTCCATGCGTCCGAGGAGCTAACCGCTGTAAGGCCGAAACTCTATGTGGATCACGCGCCCTCGCATCCTCCCTGCGTCGTGCCTTTTCCTCTAGCACGGTTCGTAGGTCGGACGACCTGGGTAACTCCGTTTGTCTGGACCTCGTTTGGTGCGTATGCGAAGGCCGGTATGTGCTTCCTTCCGTGTAAGACCTTTCAGATCTCGCCCTCTCAGACCTGGAGTGATGAGTTCTGGAAGATCTTGATTGCGTATCGCCTGTCCTGAGGCTTCTGTCTTCTGCTTGGGAGGGTGTAGAATTCCTACTACGACCCTCTGAGTGGCGAGGGGGCGTCTTGTTTGTGCGCCCCTCTCCTGTCGCCACCTCTTTTCCTTTCATCTGGCATTTTAGAGCTTCCATGTCTGCCGCCATCCGCCGTATCAACTCGTCTTGTTCCCTGACACGATCCTTCAAAGTTTGAGGATCAACCCTGCGCCTTTGCCTTTCTGGGCTTTGCGAACGGGAGGGATGGGGGCTGTTATTCCTCCTTCGTCCCCTTGCATCCTTCCTGGAATTTTGCCTTTGTGGTTCCAGGTTCGCCATGGGAGGGACCAAAGGTAGGCCTTCGCGCCTTACGGCTCCGTCTGGAGTTTGTTCGTCAATGGTGGACTGAGGCAGTTCTTCGTTGTTCGCCATCGAATTTTGAGAGAAAAACACTTGATCAAGAGGTTGTTCTTGTCTGTTTTTCCCACAGACGGCGCCAATTGTACGGGAAAGAGATTCACCTTCACGTATAATCCTGTTGATCAAGCCTATGTTCCTCTGCACGTCGTCGTTCTAACACCTGAAAACACAAAGTGGGCTGGCCGGCGGGTGTGTGCCGGAAACCTCTCCGATGCCTAAGTCAGTAAGCAAGAAATAGGCAAAAGCTCAATGTAGTCAGGGAGCAAAAGTTGCATTACCTCTTTTTAGGTGATATTGGTGAGCTTATATAGGTTTTGTGTGGCACAGTCCTAGTAGGATTCTAACTCTTCCATGTAAAGTCCTCTCAGGACTCACATTCCTAAAGGATAATACTTATCCTTCAACACCCCCCTCACTGCTTAAACCAAGTGAGATGGTCTTCCATGGTCGGGCTCCAAGATGACCGGAGTGACTGCTAATTCGGCTCTCACCATACTCTCTCCTACCTCGGCTTTCCCATACTAAGACCGAGCTATCCATAAGGGAGTTAGCCGAACTACACTCAGCACCATGGCTTACCTCGGTTTTCCACACGCTTCGACCGAAGTAACACTGTAACACCGAGCTGAAAGCTTAACTGACGTTGATCCCAGTTCGGCTCTTCCATACTGGCTCCTATCTCGGCTCCACATACAAAGGCCGTGCTATCCATAGAAGACATTTGTCGAACTACCACAGAACAGTCATAAAGATGTCTCATACTTCGGTCAGAAGACTCAACCGGGCTAACCGTAACTTCCTTTGAACCGAGATAACAACATCAACCTTGGACCGGACTAACCATGGCTTCTAGGGCCGGACTATGCGCTGCGGTTTCCAGAACCGGACTAACTTCAAAGCCCATCTGCTCATCCCTTCATACTACATCCCATTTACCCAGCTCGGCCCAATTTAAGTATAAATTACCCTCTCAGTTGCAATGTTTTATGATATTATAAGTTTTAATTCAGTTTGATGAACATAGTTTTGGAGTATCCACCCAAAGTTTTGAAGAAATAATCCAACCAAGCCAGCCTAACAGTTCAACACTAGAATCAATGGTTTTGAATTCCACTATATCTTGTAACGTAATGATTGTTGCAAGTATTTCAAGATTTATCTTAATTAAAAATAGTTTATTCATCCAATAAATTTAAAAACAGTTTTCGATTTTTTTTGGTTGGTAATTTCAGGTCAGATAATTTTTTTGTGTGTGTGTGTGTGGTAGTGAAAAAAAATAAAAAATAATAGAGATAATGACCATGTTTGGTTTGTATTTGTGAAATAATTTTTAAAAATACTTTTTGTACAAAATTTGAAAATTTATTCGGTTATATGTTTTGAAAATAATTTTTGAATCTTAGAGTTTGAGATGATTTAAATTTTATTTTATTTTTGTAGTTTAATAAATGGTTGTGAGAAAAAGTGATTAATTAATGGGGGTACTTACCAATCAGTCATATTAACTAGACTTATTTACCTACAGGTCCTAACTAATAAATTTAACACTATAAAAATAAGAGATTGATAAATTTATCACTATAAATTTATTCATAAAAATAAAAGACTGATAAATTTATTTTTATCACTTAATAAATTTATCAATAGGACTTAATGGGTAATAAGTCTCAAAAGTAGGATCTATTGGTAGTTTACCCTTAATTTTAATATGTAGGATGTTAGAGAATGAGAGAGGATAGAGAAAAAAATAATTTTAGATTTTTTTAAAAAAAAAATTTCAATCAAACAAATTTTTGAAATTTTTTTAAAAAAAATTATTTCTTAAGAGACAAACCAAATAAGGCCAATATTTTTTGGGCCCAAAATATACAAATGGAAAACTTGTGGGATTCTATTTACACCAAAAGTCCTTAAGCCCATTATTCGAACCAATTTCTTAAGACCAACTATGAAGTGCTAACAGAGGCTGCATAAGTCCAGTCTCAGCTATTGCCCCACACTAATAAAAAATTTGGGGAAATTTGGTAAAAATCCCATTATAATAAAATTTTAATACATTAAGGGTAAATACAAAAAAAAAGTCTTGAAAAGTTCAACGCATACTATTATTATCAAAATATACTTAGTGAGAAATTTAATATTTTAAATTTTAGATGTCGGTTTTTAATAAAATTTATATTTTTAAAATCCTTTCATCAAGATCTATTAAATAAGATGCATGTACACTATAAAATTATTAAAAAATAAAAAATACCGTCGAAATTGACGTAAATAGTAATATGTTATTCTGTCTCACAGTAACATATTATTTTAGTTCATAATAACATTTTACTGTTATAAAAAACAGACTACATACTAGATGAACCAATCAAAATTACACATACACAATATTTTTAAATTTGTATCAAATAAAATAAAAGTGTTTCTCATCAAAAGAGTTGTGTGATATATATATATGCATAGATAATATTGTCCAACAAATTTTTTATTTATTCTATCCTTACTCAATTATGCACTTTCGTCTTAAGGAGTTTATGAAACAAAATAAATTAAATTGTTATTTTTACCAAATAAGGATTCAATTTTTGCTAAATGTCCCAAAAGTGGGAGGAGATGGTTTGAGAATTATTTATTTTAAAAAAATTATGAGTCCATAATATTGCTGTTCAAATAAATTGAAATATGATTGAATTAGTAAAAGATAAAATTTTCCTGGTGATTTAAAAATTAAATTAAATTTATTAGCAGCTAAATGTCATTTGCTATTCTTTTATTAATTGCCAATAGCTTTTCGTGTTGCAATTAGTGTTTTTTATTGAAAAAATATTGGAAAATGCTAGGTTTCATGAAGAATTTTCATGAAAATCGGTACAGATGATTTTCATGAAAATTCTTCATGAAACCTAGCATGACCCAAAAATATTATGTGTTCCTGCCTCTAATCAATCACTAATAAAAAATGTTAAAAATTTTACTAAATTTTTTATTAAATGCGTGGAATTCACATGGGAGTCTATATGTATTTTACATTCAGATATTTGGTTAAATTTTTAATATTACTCATCACTAATAACCATGTCCTATTATGTGTTCGTTTGGAGCTTTTAATTTTTTTGTTATTTTAATTTAAGGCTAAAAAATCTCATTTGAAAAAAACATTTTAGCTTTTTAAATTTTTTATGAAAGAAAAAATATAATAATTATGAATTTGATATTTTATCTTATTAGATTAAAAATCTTATTTTATTCTTTTGTAACTAAAATAGTCCCACCCTTCCTTCCAAACGAAGCCTATTCCTCTATCACTAGCAAAAAGTGAGTCCCACCCTCTAGCCCGTGACCCAAACATGAAGCACCAAATAACTTCTCTTTTTATAAGTCATAAAAAAAATACTGACGTTGTATCTATAACGTCATCAAATGTGAACGGTCATTTACAGTATAGTGTGTGACCCAAAAAAGTTCCAAGTGAAGTCGGTAAAATTTATAAGTTTTGTTTGACAACGAGAGAAAATAGTTAAAAAGTTGAAAAAAAATTATTATAAATTATTATAACACTTTTTTTAAAAAAAAAAAAAATTACGTATTTTTTCTTTAAAAAATGAAGAAGCTAATTAAAATAGTAAATTTTCAAAGGGGTCCCTAGAACCAAGGGCGGAGTCAAAAGGCTAATAACTAAGACAAATAGGTTAAGACAAATTTAAATGATTTAAATAATTATTTTAAAAAATTAAAAAATAATTATAAAATTCTAAATTTGTTTGAGAAACTTCAACTTTAATAATTTACCACTAAAAATTAAAAAAATAAACAGTAATATCACATAATTCACTTAAGGGTTGGTTTGGGGTGTCCTAAAAAAGTGCACTTTTTGTCTTTTTACGAAAAGATGTGCAGAAAAGTAGAGAGGTGATGTGATGGAAAAAAGATAAAAAGATAAAAAAATGGATTATATAGGTTACCCCAAACCAAGTCTGTGTATACAATATCATTTTTCTAACTATACTACAATGATTTATAAATTTTCTTAGCACAACAGTTATTAACATTTTATTTTTAAGCATAAGTTTGGTTCAAACACTCAATTATAAAAAATAAAAATATATATAACCAAAACAGTTTTTTTTTTTTTTTGATTAATAAAAAAAGGACATTCTAAAGTATTATCACTGCATTCGTGAGCCCGAGTCTCAGGATAACCGATTTCCGACCTGATTTGACCCAACCCATAGGAAGGACCTATCACCGAAGTACCAAAAAAATTCAACCACACGCCATAGACGAACTCAAATTTCAATCAAAATATAAGGTGAAATCTCCATAGAGTCAACTACATTCGTAAAAAAGATTTTTCTTAAAGTGTGCCCTTGCGTAATATAAGACAAACCAGGAAGAGGAAAAAAAAAAAAACGAAAGACAAAATTTGGATAAAAAGGATAAATTTTTTTTGTCTGACCATGTTGGCACTAAAATTTATATTCTCTGTCGAACAAGCATAACAAATACAGAGAGTTGGTTCAGTGGATGCTAGGAGTAAAGATCAAGAATTTACAGTGAGAGGTGGATCCCAGAATGCAAAGGAAATGGCAAAAGTGAAACAGTTAAAGGAGCAAATGTAACAGTTGCAGTTTTTCCTGTCGATTTATCTAGTAATGCAGTAAGATGTGGCTAAACATGGCCTAGGTGTCAAGCCATGAATATAGGCATGTAAGAGATGCAGGATACATGTCTTATTTGTAAGAGAAAGAGGATGTTGTAACGGAGAAGCAGTTACCAGCGGTTATGGAGATCATAGGCAGTTATATAGGAAGTGGAGGTAACTTACTCCAGAATGGGACACGTGGCAGCAGAGAAGTAACAAGGCCACAGCATAAAGACTGGAAATTTGAAAAAAAGGAGATCTTCAATCAAATTCACAACCTATGTGGAATTAGGAGTGTTAGACTTATTTATTTTGATGATTTATTTAATTATGTTTTAATTTATTTGAAAGAGAAAAATAGAATCTAAAATTTATTTTTATGATTTATTTGAAATAGAAAAATAGAATCAAAATTTATTTTGTCCCATTATTTCTCACATAAACCTTTATCCTAAATGTTGTTAGAATATATTTAATATTTGATTAAATCAGGAGTTAAAACGGTCCAAAACAAAGGTTCAAACAGCCTAACATAGCAGCAGGCCAAAAGGTTCAAAAGGTTCAAGTGAAAAATATTCAAATTAGTAATTATTGAAGTACAACGGTTATAAATGTTCAAAAGGCCAAAAGGTTCAAGTAGAAGATATTCAAATTTGTAATGATTGAGTGGAAGATATTCAAATTTGTAATGATGGAAGTATAACGGCTATAAACGGTTATAAATTCAAATGACTATAACGATTATAAATGACTATAAATTCAAATGAATACAACGGCTATAAACGATTATAAATTCAAATGAATATAACGGCTATAATTTTCATTATATATACTAAAGCCTCTAATGTAAACAAGTTACAAAAAAACCTGAAAATATTCTTTGATCTATAATCACTCACATCTATTCTCAGAAATTATATACTGAGCCTTATAGCTTTAAGCCCATATTTCATGTGTGAGATTTACAGAAAAATCAAAACTTCATTTTATATATCTATCTTTGGGAGATATTTATTGTAAGTTTTCTTTGAAAGCAAAAATACCATTTCATCTTGTAAAAGTGTTGTAAACACTGTGTTATTGAAATCTTGAGAGTGATTGTGAATCACCTAAGATTTGCAAATGTTTGGGCTTGTGAAGTCTGTGTAAAATCCGTGGAGGATTGCTCCATTTGTAAAGAGATTGCTAACACCCCTGTGAAGCTAGAAGATAGTGGAAAATCTCAAGTGAAGCTTGAGGAGTAGATGTAGGCTTGGTTGAAGCTGAACCACTATAAATCTGTTTGTCTCCTCTTTCCTAATCTATTTACTTTTCTATTACTGCTATAGCTATCTAATATTCATGTGTTAATCATTTGATTTACGTTGTATGTTAGTTATACTTCATTGTTATTTTGCTTTATCATTTACTGCTAAATTTATCATTATGCTTGTTAATAATTTGTTGTACTAGTAGTTAATTTTATTGGGGTATTATTAATTTTAACTTGTAGAAATCTAATTCACTCCCCTCTTAGATTGCTTTTTGGGTAACAAAGAGTAATTTAACTTACTTAGCAATAGCTTCTGTACTTAGGAATAGTCTGTTTGTAATTTAGCCTTTGTGGCTAAGTTTTCCTCTGTTGATTATTATGTTCATTAAACTTGAAATTTAATTATTGTAATTAAGTGGCAGGTTTACTTATTCTTCAATTGATTTTCAGTCTGTTCATACTTGTTTCTTTGCATTACAACCTTTAAAAAAGTCCTTGAATCTGTCAAGGCATAGGACATCAACCACAATTGATTGATCTGTTTGTTGTGTGTAAAATTTTGGTTATTCTGTCAAATCACCTCTGTCGATTTGACCCAAACTAGATTTTTGCTAACAGACCACTAAATGACAGAAAAATATAATTATTTTAAGAAAAAATAATCTTCAAAGGTTCCATGTGTCTTTAAATTTAATAAATATATACTATCACATAAAACCTCCAAGGCTAGTAGTGTTAATTTTATTACCTTTTTTTAATTTTTTTTTAAATGCCTATGATAGTTTCAAAATTACTCATATATGAAAATTGATTTAGATATATAAAATTTCACATATTTTTTGTATTCATCTTTTTTATTCTTTAATTCCATTCGTTTAAATACAAATAGTGTATGCATCCGCGATTAATATGTAAAAATGTCAATGAGTCAATGGAAATGTGTGAGGCTAAGTACAATTAGATTTAATTTAAGCGGAGCTTGTTTTGGGAAGTTAGGGCAAGTTCTCAAGTTATAGTCTTCTCGCTCGGAACGATTAACATGACATCCTAGTGATCTCTGCAAGGGACGCTACCTTGAACCTGCAGGAGGATAGAAAAGATTTCCCAGTAACGCAAAAAAAAAAAAAAAAAAAAGAAAAAGAAAAAAAGAAGTACAATTACTTGGGCCAAGTTTGGGAAGTTTAGAATAAGTGCACTTTTTGATTTTTCTTGTATTATGTGTAGAAAAAGTAGAGAGGAGATGTTGATTGATATGACCCAAAAAAGATAAAAAGATGAAATAAGTGCACTTATATTGGGTACCCAAACAAGACCTTGATATACATATAAAAGGGTGTTATATGAATATTTTTTATTTATAGAAAACACTGTTTAGAACTATTGATGCTGCCTAATTGTACAATTTTTGGTCAGGGGTGGTACAGATACAATAGTAGGAAGGACCACTATCAATCAACATACATAAATAAAAACTATTTACAGCTATGCTAGGGTTAGGACTTGGGACCACATTTATTCCATAACATGCCATGGTTGGATCAAGCCACTAACTTTGACCATACATATTACATCCTGCATGTGTTGGCCCTGCTTAGGTTAAAAAAATAAATTACACTAATTTATCTTAAAATTTTAAATATATATATATTTATAATTTTGATATAATTATATTGAGTTATTTTTTTTTTTTTAGATTTTAATTCATATAATACTTAACTCTATTTTCATCAATAATTTATTAGTTATATGAATGAAAAAAATAATGATATCATTTCTTTTATATGTAAATATATACTTTAAATTGTTTGTTTTTCTATTTTCGCATCATCTATATTAGTTTCAATCCAGTTAACCTTAGAACAAGAGAAATCAGTATAAATTACGTTAAAATTATGAAATTTATTGTATTTTTTAATTTAATTTCAAAAGAGATTAGTGTAATTTATTCACATTAATACAATCATTTCCAGAAACATGATATCATTATTTAATAATACGTTATAATAAAAATATGATTAACTTCACTATTACAATTCACATCTATAGTTACACAATTATGTTGAAGTAAATACTTTTAATTGTGGGATTCACTCTCTCTCGCATAGGTTTATTGCTCTCATTTTCCCTATGACAAATAACAAATAATTGCTCTATAGAAAGAGGTTTGGAGCTCACCAAGTCGCAAACTATATAGCGTGGAGTAATCTCTTTAATATAAGGTGGCATTCGATCAACTTATGCATAGTAAACTAGGAATAGTATAATTACTCATAAATTATGTATATCAATTAATTAAATAAAAATGAGTTTCATTTAAAATATTTGAATTTGCAGTTCATCCAAAGACAATTTCATTTACTTACAAGTAGCGATTAGTGATTAGTGAAGTTTGGAAAATAAATTTTAAAATAAATTTTTTTTATGTAAATTTATAAAAGTAGCCATCAGAATAATATAGTGATATTTTAAAAAAAAATTGATTATTTTATTAAGTCAATTTGAACTAAAATGATTTAAATTAATTATATTATTTTATATTTAACTTTCTGTGTGTATATCATCAACTTTTATGGGGAGGACTGATTAAGACCCCCAAAACTCCCACCCCCCACCACCCCCATACACACGTGGGGTTGGGGATTGGGAGAGAAGAAGAAAAAAAAAAAAATGGACCAATCAAAAGCAAAGAGGGTCAAAGGGAGTGGGGGAAAAGGGGGTCCTAAACATTTCTGTTACATAATAATAAATTCTTTAAGTATCAATTTTTTTAACATAATTTTTACTTAAATAATTAATTTTTGATCAAAGTTAATATTCAAATGATATAAATAATATATAATAAAAATAGCGGTAAATTACGGTAAATATTTTTAAATTTAATTAATCATTTTGAACTATTATTTGTAAATCTTTTTGCACTTTGTTCTCAAGAATTTTAAAACTCAATAATTAATCATATTGAATTATTAATTTGTTGCACTTGACATTTTTTTGTTAGGAACCTATTAAGAATTTAAACGGAATCTGATCATGTATGAAACATATGACAGTTGTTGTTTTTTTTTTTAAAACAATTATACTTGTTATTGATTTTTTTAGAATTTTCTCATTTACATTTTATCTCTCTTATCTTAGTGATAAAGTGCAAACGTTATTATCAAATAAAAGGTATTAGTATTTAAAATTTTTAATGAATATGTCATGCATTTTACACATGATTTGATTTTGTAATTTCTAATAAAATTTTAATAAAAATGATTAATTATAATAAAAATATACTTAAAAATGATTAATGGTTAAATTTTAAAATAAAAAAATAAAATGTAAATAAGTAATAGTTTAAAAATATTTAATGCAATTTTTACATGAGAGGAAAAGGAGCAGATGGTGGTGGGAAACGATCTGAGGTGGAGCCCAACTTTGATGATGGGATTGGGAAAAAATCGGAAACACGTGCGGTGGTCGGCGAGGTTAAATGTGAAAAAATTATTATTCCCTCCGTCATAAAATAATAATCTCTTTTGGGGAATTTAATTTTTTTTAATAGTGTAATTATTGCACTTTAAAAAAATTGATTTTTTAAAATTACCCTTTAATAGTACGTTTTTTTAAGAATATCAATGTCATAATTGTACTTTTTATATTATTTATGAATTTAAAAAAGGACAAATTAGAAAATTTATATTATTTTTGTACTTAATTTTTGAAGAAGGACTAATATTTTGGGACAATGAAAAATGGAATAAGGGACTAATATTTTGGGACGGAGGGAGTAGTTGATTTTAGGGCTCTTTTGGAACACACTAAAAAAGTCAATTTTTTTTAACTTTAACTTTTTTAATTAAAAAATTTAGATTTTTTACTCAAAATTATCCAATTTTTTGTCAAAAAAGTCATTAAAAAAGTCCAAAAAATTGTTTTTTACCAAGCTTTTTGACTTTTTTAGAAGGATTATGCTACGTAGCTCAAAATTTTCGAACTCGAATTTGGCCCGAAATTAAAACGACGTCGTTTCGTCGTTTTGGAATGGTAGTTTCGTTTTACGGGGGGGATATTTAATGAAAATTATCTTACCGGTAAGATACCGGTAAGAGAATCCAAAACGACATTGTTTTGGGTTTTGAGCCAATTCGAGTCAACTATTTTCGAGCTACCAAACATTTTCCTTTTTAAAAAGTGATTTGGAAAGTTGGTAAAAAGTTATTTTTGGCTTTTTTGGTCAATATTTATTTATGATGTCATATCACAATAAAATGATCAAACTACCCCACCCAATTTAGAAAATTTACATTTTCATTCATGTGTAACCTTAAATAATATAAAAGATATAATTGTAATTTTATATATAGCTTTTTTTTAACTTGTCGAATGACTCTTTGTTAAAAAAGCTAATATAACTTTTTTAGAACCAAGCTAAAAACGTGACTTTTTATCATGTTATCAAAATACCACTAAAAGTG